>JACEII010000023.1:4376410-4412871 GCA_014332785.1 Antheraea mylitta
TAGATAGATAGATATAGTGAATACCGAATATCACGTGAAAATCCGTTCAGTAGTTTATAATAGTCCTCTGCTACGTTTGGTTGTCTGTTCGCAATAAAGTCAAAAACTTTTTTTTTTCTCGAACTGATTACGCTATTGACCTGGCAAGGTCTTTACAGCTTCACCGGACTACATAAAGTCAAAAACTACTGAACGGATTTTCATGCGGTGTTTCACCAGGAAATAAAGTAATTTACGAGGAAGGCTTAGGTTAATTTGTTAAGGTTTTCTTTATTATTAGGACGAGATTACGTCTGCCGGACACGCCAGTCTTTATCTTCTATACATATAATAAGACTTTAAATCCAACTTTGGAGTTTTTGGCGGGATTTTAGTCAGTCATGTAGTGGATTTTATATTTTATTCATAATCTTGTGTTATTTGACTCTATATTTTGTAAATTTGGGTGGGTTTTACGTAATATATAATATATAATTGCGGGGTGGTAGGGTTTTACAGCCCGACTGGGTCGCAACCACCATGGAAAGCCCGTCATAGTGACTCGCTTTTGCGCGTCGCGTTTCGGGATCAGCCTGCGCATATCCAGTACCGGGCGACTTTCGTCATTATGGCCGGCATGACAGCGGCGACCGGCGATGGATAATCTGTCTCTCGATGGTTACCGATGTTTTTGGATTGTACTATGCTTAACATCAGGCATAGGGCAGTCACTATGTCGTGCTTCGATAAAAAAAATATATAGTTAGTTTATTGTGCATAAGTAAAGTGAATGGAAAATAATACCACGGAGCATGAAATTCTGAGATGCCACAAAAAATCCCTGGAAGGTTCTAACAAGGGATCCACCATCTTGCTAGAATATTGATTCACACGACGCTTAATATTGAAATGAACGTATGACGCTTGTAATATTATTGACTACGTGACAATGGGAATAATAATCTCTGAAAGATTGATTGCCAAAAATAAACTTAAAAAAAAGACCCACCTTGTCTGTACTTTTTCGGTTTTTGAGAAAAAATTTCGAAATCATTTGAAAATAAATTACTTTTTTATTCATTAAAATAGCTTCACTCTATCAAGTTATTGTAATTTCAATGACGACGCGGCGTAAGTACGAGAGAAAAGTATATAATTAAATGGACTTAATACAGTCAGATGACTTTATAAATCACTGTTTTGTATATAAGTTTCCACGCGGACGAAGTCGTGGGCACTGCTAGTCTATACATATAATAAAAATGAAGTGTCTGTATGTAACAGCGAAATAAAAAAATTTCACTGGTTGGGTATGAACGTATGCATGCTACTGATAACAAAAATGCAATTTTTAAAATTTTTGTCGGTCTGTCTGTCTGTCTGTCTGTCTGTCTGTCTGTCTGTCTGTTTGTTCCGGGTAATCTCCGAAACGACTGGACCGATTTTGACGGCAATTTCACTAACAGATAGCTGAAATTACTGCGGGTGACATAGGCTACTCTAAATTAAACAAAGTGTAAACCGCGGCTTCGTTTGCAATGCTATCTCCAAAACGGGTATACCGATTTTCATAAAATTTTCACGAAGAGATAACAGATACCGTAACAAGTAATTTAGTATATTTTAATTTAGATTAGCTGTTAACTGTGGCTACTCCCGCAGTACTATCTCTAAAACGGTTAAACTGATCTTCAAGAAACTTTTATTAGCATATAGCTGACTTTATAAAAAGTAATTCAAGTAATTTTAGTTTATACTAGCTGTTAACCGTGGCTTTGCCTGTAGTACTATCTCTAAAACGGTTTTACCGATCTTTACAAAACTTTGATTGGCTGATAGCTGACTTTATAAAAAGCAATTAAAGCGATTTTAGTTTATACTACCAGGTAACAGTGGTTTCGCTAGCAGTACTATATCCAAAATGGTTAAAAAGATCTTCACGAGACTTTCACTGACAAATAACTTACCTTATAAAAATAATTTAGGCAATTTTACTTTATACTAGCTATTAACCGTGGTTTCGCCCACAGTGCTATCTCCGTAACGATTAGACCAATCGTTACGAGACTTTTTCTGGCAGATAGCTAACTTTATAAAAGTAATTTAGGTAATTTTTGTTTATAATAGCTGTTAACCGTGTTTTCGCCCAAAAAACTTTCCTAAAACTGTTAGACAGATGCTCACGGGACTTTCATTGGTAGACAGCGAACCTTATAAATAGTAATTGAGGTTATTCTATCTTAGACTAGCTGTTACCCACGACTTGGTCCGTATGAAATTTAGCAAAAATATGTTGTTCACT
Organism: Antheraea mylitta; assembly: GCA_014332785.1. Taxonomy (NCBI): domain Eukaryota; kingdom Metazoa; phylum Arthropoda; class Insecta; order Lepidoptera; family Saturniidae; genus Antheraea; species Antheraea mylitta. The sequence goes on from JACEII010000023.1 coordinate 4,378,692, forward strand.
GTAAACATGTGCGTGTTTACCGCGCTTTTAGTATATAAAATTTACATCTTGATTTATATATATATGCAAGATTCAAACGTCACCACATTCATGGTTTACAGTTTAATATAATAATTATTATTAGTAAGTTGAAAATAGAAGACGTATTTCTAATAAGATATTAGACCACAAACTTATTGACTATATTGGCACATTACATCATAATCTATTCTTAAGTCATTTTTCCATTAGTTCTTTGTACAGTGTAAGTGAGCACTGAGGTAGTTATATGGTTGGTTAATGTTCCAAATATGTTGGTTATGATAATTATCATTAATTACTCTGTTAGTATCTATATATATAATGTTAATCTTACAAAAGGTTTAAAGAACATTTCTTTCATTGTACATAGTTTCAAAATTTAATAATTCTTTAATACTATTAAAAAAAAAGCATGCGGAGCTGCGGGTACAGCTAGTATCTAATAAAATACAATTTATAATATTTATTACAGAATTATACGCGATGCCGGCGTACAGCACTAACGTAGAAATGGCGTCGTTTGTTACAATGTCCGGCAACGGAACTCTCGGACTGGGAAGTATTATCGGATGCGTTGTTGCTGCCTTTATTATGGGTAAGTAATTAGTCAATATTAGTATAATGCAAAAGAAAAAACTGAACAGATTACTCTTTCTAAATTAAAAAAGGAAAATTCTTGAGAAATAAATGTAAATTAGACACTGAACTAATTGATTTTAGCATATTTAGAAGTTATGATGTATGTATGTCATTTTGATGTGAAACATCTATAGGCGAGGGTAAACCTGATTGTTGGCGTGGCGAGTGTGTGAGACGTGGCGACACGGTGTTCAGGTGTCGGGCATCTGTCATTACTAAGAAGAACTAAGTAGAGATAACACGATCGTAATAGATCTATCTTGTTTTAGTTCTCAATATTATTAATAGATGACGTTAATTTCAAAAGACAGCCGTGCTTTTAATTAGAATTAGATCTTTTTTTATATTATAGGATGCAAACGAACAGGCGGTTCACCTGAAGTTAAGTGATCACCGCCGTCCATAGATACTAGCAACTCTAGGGGAGTCGCAAGTGCGTTGCCATCCTGTGTTTGCGGGGAATCGGGAAAGGGGGAGGGAGAGAGGAGATGGGAGGGGAGGGGAAGTGGGTCTCCGGCGCTTTCACTGACCGAACCAAACGCAACAATTCAAGCACTGTTACTTCAAGTCGGTCTTCTGCGAGATGGTGGTACTACCCCGGTCGAGCCGACCCATTGATGCTGAAACCAGTAATAACTTCAGTGTGGCTCTACCAATAACAAAGAGATTCGTTTAATTCGAACAATTTCGATGTTACACATCTGCCAGGCGTCCCGTGACGGCTCAATTTTTTGTTCAGGTTGTCTGTTGTGTTTGGCGGTGATTATTGTTTGTCAACGACGCGGGTCCAGAATGCCTTGGAATAAACAGAATCGTGTTCCGTCTAGTCCCCACTATATTACTGCTAAACAAAATAGTTACGTTACTGTCCCTTTAAAGGAAGTGGTAAGTTTTATATATAATTATATATTTTAGTAATATATTTTGGATTAATTTGAAATAATATCAATGGAATGGAATACATATATGTACAATTTTGAGTCCAAAAAAGAAAGTTTCGTTGATTTTTAATTAATTTCTATTGTAAGTTATAATTTAACGAAGTAATAAAAACTTGGATTCGACTAGAAATTAGTAAAAATAAATTAATAAAAAAAAATCGTATTTTTAACATATAACTATCTATCTACACATTTGCGTTGAAAAAAGAAAGCTTCGTTGATTTTTAATTAATTTCTATTGGAGCTTGTGATGTATGAAGTAGTACCTACTGATAAACATGCACTCGACTTGAAATTACTAAAAATAAATTAATCAACAAAAAATTCATCATTTTAACATATACCTATATATCGGTGTTAACACATTTTAATGAGTGTGACTTCTATTGGTTTCGCATATATATTGAAGTGAAAGTTCTTTGGATATCATTAGAGTAAAATTCCGAAGTAGAATTTTAACGTGATGCGATCTTTTAACGCGAGTACGACGTGAAATAGATTTAATTGGTTAGAGGGAAAGAGAAGAACTATAATCCGAGAGAGATAGATGATGTGTGATATAATAAAGTATGTATGTGAAATATAAACCCGACTATTACAATTGTATGGTGCTTTTTATGTGCTTTATCCAACTTTAGTAATATTTTTGGAAAACTATTCACGTTTTTTTCCTCGAACTGACTACGCTATTGACCTAGCAAGGCAGTTATTAACAGCTTCATTGGAATACATATAATCAAGTATTTATATTCACTGTAAACCTCTGAATTCGCGAGGCTAATATGGCGTATACATGTGTGTCGCTGGAAGTATTATATGTATGAATAGCTAGCTTAGCTAGACTTAGACAGATTCGCGAAGTTCCAAACAAGGCAACAGCCCAAGCCGAGGTTCCCCCACTTTGGCATCCTTGAGCTTGTTGCCAAGCGGCTAAGCACCTAAAGCGCTCGCCTTAGTGTGGTGAAGCTGTGAAGATCCCCCAGGCCTTTAGGTCCGTTCCCTCGGCGTAGAACCCTTGAGTACTCTGCTCGCTCGATACAGTGACACAAAATCTTACATCAACAGCATCACATCTGCGACAACATTACACATATCACCTCCACACACGTGCACGCATACATGCTTGCACATGAAAGTGGAATGGTTTTATTGTTCCCTTATCGAACTGTAATAGTTTAGACAAATTATCCGACACAAAATATATATAAGAATTGCCGAGGTATGTATGCTTGGTACACATATATGTTTCAATAACTAATATAAGTATGAATATGTAGCTTAGGTAAGCTCAGATAGGTCGCAAGCCGCAAGCCGAAATGTGCCATACACCCTTGAACTAGTTGCCCAAATAAAATCGGCTGAGTGCCTTAAGCGTCCGCTTTAGTAGTCCGTTGAAGCTGTTAAGACCTTGCTAGATCAATAGCGTAGTCATTTCGAGAAAAAAAATCCCTAAGGCCAAAAGCACACTCAGATTGACAAAAGAAACACGTAATTGAAATGTAACTAATTTTAATCTTATTATCTCCAAAGAAATTTCGCTTCAAAGTTAAGAGATATCGGTATTCAAACAGTAAAACTTTATCCGCAGCCACGTAAAGCAAAACGCCAACCTTCGTTCTCCGGAATAGGCGGTACAAGTGGAATTCTACTGTCAAAGAGTAACAATATAGTAAATGCAAATAATCATAATAATGCCGTGACCACTCCGAAACTGTACCCTAAGGCTATAGCTAACGAATATGACTCTATGGGAACGATACGGAGGCATTCGAACCAACCGAACAACAAAAGTAATTTGGACATTGAAGAAGACAAGTTTTATTAAACTGGAAATGGTTCTCTATATATGGATGACCTTCGCGAACGCAGCTGTGTCGTTTAATTTCGATAGTTGCTCGAGAAACGAGACAGCCAATAATTGTCTTATTATTTTGACATATTACTAAAATTGTAATATATAATACATATATATGGGGGACAGAGATAAGAAGAGTTAGCTCTGAATTGATGAAATTGTCGTCAGAAAATAGGGACATATAAATAACCTAAATTACCATAGTGTGCCTGGAAGTAAACAGTACAAAAACAAAATGGCGCGTATGTGTCAAAAACTGTGGTATAAAGTTAACAACATATGATCGTAATGGCTGTTTGGTTATAGTAACGCCATCTTGATTTCTTTTTTCTACACGGATTAGGTATTATTTATCCTTTATTCTCCATATATGACTTTTTTGCAAAAACCAGTGTTTTTCAAAGTGTGGGTCATGAGCCCTCGTGGGGTCACCAAACCTCTTTAAGGAGGTCGCGAAGATACTATAGCGGAATTGCAAAAGGTTGGAAAAGCTACTGCATTAAAAGAACAATAGATTTATTTAGAAAATTGTTAACCAAAGTACATAATCATTTGCATCAAATAAACAAATGATAAAATAAATGTATGAGATCTCTTCCATCAAATTAACAGAAAATAAATTGATGAGAACTGTTATGTTCTTATGCGAACCCTTATTATGAAAATGGATAAGTATGTTGAATTGAATATTTGTCACAAAATACATGAAAAAAAAACAACGATTAGAGGGTCGCGAAATATTTCTTCATATTAAAGATCAGTGTCGTGAAAATTATTGAAAAGCACTCACATAGTTTACACTATAGAGCAAATTAAATCAAAATGCATATGAATTATACTATCCTCAAATTATTTAGAATATTACATGATATAATATTACTTGACGTAACTGATTTTTTTTATGTTATTCTCATTAAAAACGTCGTTATATTATTGTGATGTACGGTTCGATTCCTGATTGTGAAAAAAAAATGGATTTAAAAACAAAATCTGAAAATTTTATATACACTTATATAGGAAAGAAATATCTACGTATTACAGTAAAGATAATTGTTGGAAAGGATAAAGTTTATTTATTTTGTATACATGCAAAAAGACACAAATATTAAAAAAAATGTTATCTTTTGTACATATAACTAGTAAAAAATTTAAGAGTTTTCATAATATACCTAAATCAACTAGAAAGAAATAGGATCATTAAAATCCCAATATAAGCTATATTTATATAGTGAATATATTATATACATTCGTAGTATTAAGTAATTTGAAATGAAATTATATATGTTTTTAAGTATTAAGTGAAACTTGTATGTGATTTGGTGTATTTCATAGGATATTTTTAGATTTAGATAATGAATTCAGTGCCATTATAATTAAAAATTTAAAATAATCTATATCCCGATTATTATATAATGTTTTATAGAATTTTTAATCATTAATTAACATTGAGTTTATCGTATCAAAGCCAACTATGTGCCATGTAAATAACTAGATAAATGTGTAAATATTATCAGAATCATACATTTTATAATAAATAATATAATGTAATTTACATAAGGATTTAGGAGTCTGTACATGTGTGTGTGAATGTGTACAAACATATTATATATTATCTACTTATATATACAAAACTATTTACATATCTCTATTATACGGAGTATATACATTACTTTTATTATAGTTATTTGGTTAGGATTTTTCATATTTATGAAATTGTTGAATATGCTTTGATTACGCGACTCATGGCGAGTCAAGATTTCTTGAATGAATGTATGTGTTATCTTTACAAATAATTTATAGGACGTATTAGAGAGTTAATATTTGAAAATAGTTAAAGTTAGGTGCTTCAAAAACCAGTTAATACGTTCGACCAAACAATTACCTATATAAAAATGAATAGACACAAAATTTCATAACTTATATACCATTTTCCGGCCCGCCCGGGGTAGTACCACCCTCTCAGAGAAAACTGATGTGAAGTCACAGTGTCTGTATTGTTGCATTTCGTTTTGTCAGTGAGAGCGCCGGAGACACCTCTCCTCTCCATTTCCCCTCTCCCCGTCCCCCCGAAACAGATGCTGTCAACGCACTTGCGACTCCCCTAATGTTGTTAGTGTCTATGGACGGTGGTGATTACTTAACATCAGGTGATCCGCCTGTTTGCCTCCTATGATTAAAAAAAACCGTAGATGTGAATTTGTATGAACTAGGTTTAAAGCTAAGACCTACCTACCTATAGTAAATTTTATGAAATACCTATCTACAAAAAAATGTTGTTTATCATAGCACGGAATCTACTTTTGACAACATTTTGATGTACTTACTAACTGTACATAAAATTAGAATTGGAAGAGTATTGTGTAATTATGTGAGCATTTAATTAAGTGGATGCAAATTAGACCGCGTTAAAGGATTTAGCTATGTATAGAAATTGTATGTAACAATTCATGCCTTATAAATGTTGCGCTGATTGCAAGTAGAATAGATATTTTTATAACTTTAATTTAAAAAATACTGTAATACAGTCTATGTTCGATTATGGTATGCTTAAATGTGTAGGTGCTAAAAGCTATACCTAGAAGAATAACAGCTAATATTTGGGTACAGTGACTAAAATACAAATCGGAGAAAAATTGAAAAGTCTATGCCTGTGCCTTTAGCAATGTACGTGTAATTCATTTTTTACTAAGGCTTATTTTAGAGTAGAAGCTTTACATTTTTTTTAATAGTTGTACGCGTTCTTCCTGATTCCAAATATATAAAACTCAATATCGCTAAAAAATAACAGATGCTCCTCTATTTTCTTTGGATGGCAAAATAATACAAAACAATATTCCTAAAAATAATGCATTATTGTAATGTTTATTAACATTTTTTTTTTACTCTATTTTTGGCAATCAATCTCTCCGATTGTTAGTGCCATTGTCGCGAACATTGTTTACAAGCGTCGTGTAAATCAATATTGTAACAAGATGGTGGATCCCTTGTTAGAACCTTCCAGGGAGTTTTGTGGCATCTCAGAATTTCATGCTCCGTGGTATTATGTTCCATTCACTTCACTTATGCACAATAAACTAATTATATTAAAACTCTACCAAATTTACAAAATATAGAGTCAACACAAGATAAGATCCACTACATGACAGACTAAAATCCTGCCAAAAACTCTAATTATCAGTTATTCGTTATTGTTGCCGACAATAAGAATGGTACGTCGTGTGCCACAAGTCCCTAGAAGTGTGATATTCAATTGAAGATTAGTAACAAAGGGTACTTACTTGACACCGTGACTTTTTAAAATTACTAACTATCAACTTAATTTCTTGCTTCGCCTTATTTTACAAGATATGTATTTTGTAAACTTATTTCTGATTTCTATATTTATTTATTTATTCGAAGGAATATCAACAGCTTCTCATACAAAATACAATAATCAACTTAAAACTAATTAAACATATTCACTAATAGATAATGAAATAATCACAAGAAGATATTAAATGTTAAATAAAAATATAATAATCGTAATAATAAAGCACAGTGAAAACAACGTTATCAAAGAATGCTTTGATGACCGCCTGTTTTGTTGCATTAATTGGAGTATTAAAAATATTTAAATTATACTCTTTACTAAGCTTGTTATAATTAACAACTTCTTAGCAAAAAATGACTATTGGTACTTGAATGACGCACATATATAAAACAGTAGTCCGGTGAAGCTGTTAAGACTTTGCTAGGTCAATAGCGTAGTCAGTTCGAGAAAAAAAAAATCAAACACTTTCTGTCGTATAGCATTTGGGCATAAGTTTTAAGTTCATATTAAAAGGATTATGATCTCATATACTCAGAAGTGTAAATAATGCCGACTGACATGCGTATATTGCTTATGTTAGTATTCAGCTTTCAAATTAGTTTTCAAATGTTACAATAAGTGTTTTATAATCCGCATCCTATGTTACAAACATACCGCGTTTATGGTTATAACTTTTGGGTCTGAACATTACAAGGACATTTGTTGGCTGTACTTCCCAAACAACTTTACACACGGCCCTCTTTGTTCCTGCAACTTGTTATCAGGAGACGATCTTTTCATTACTGTGAACTATTATTTATGTATTACCAGTTTTCAGTTTAGCAATACAAAATATATGTTCAATGTATATTATGTGTTGGCTTTAATACTTTTTTTTTACTATTATTATACAAAAAGAATGCTCCGCCCTTTTTTATCATAGTTTTAAAATGATTTAAAATGTATAAAATCATTTGAATATGAAATTACAATAAGTATACAGCGCATAATTGATTTATGAACTAGTTAAATAAGTAGCAACAATGTTATATCCAGTGTTGCCAGATTTGTTTCTGCTATTTCGGGATTTTGTATCTTTTTTTTCGAAATGTCTACGCTATTGACCCAGTAAGGTCTTAACACCTTCACCGGACTACTGGGATTTTGTATCCTTTTGAGTGCAAAAGAAGCGGAATTCTTTTGTTGAAAGCGGGACATCATAAAGAAACATATATTATCAAAGTTTTTAAATATTTATATTTTTATTTGAGTTCAAATTACGTTTACGTGACAATAGATAGCATAAATAGGCATTGAAAATGTATTGAAATAATGTTATATTTGAAATCAGATTCAATCAGACCCAGTCGTTAAACAGTTGAGAGTTTTCTTCGTATTCTGAATATAAAAAAAACAGATATCAAAATGCACGCACAATTGAGTTATCCCCGAAACCGGGACTGAGCCTGGCCCGAGCGGGTTATTTAATTTTGATTTCAACGTCTGGTAGCACAGGTTATATTTTTGTAAATATTATGAACTGTTGTATCAGTTTTCTCAACAACAGATAAACTTCAAACTATTTTATATATCCACTCTTTATATTATATTTAAAATTGTTATATATTTTAGGTATTTTTATAAACATGGTATGTAAACTAGATATTTCTATATAAAATGTAATGTTTTCTGCTTTTTATGGTCTTGTGTGATTGTAACTTTGAAATTGTAATGTTGTGACGAAATAGTTTGAAACACTGAATTATAATGTTCAATAAATAATTCAATGTTTTAATATTATTTTCCAAATTGGAATTGAACAGATAACAGAGAGTTGATTAAAAAAAATAGATTTAATGAAATTTGTATGTTTGAATGTAAATGTGGAAAAATAGTGTGTGTAATTAATTTTAAGAGGCTTTTATCTCGTGAAACTCACCGATCCTGATGTCTTTGATATAGATTTTATGATGTTTGTTATACGATTTGTGAAGTCGCAGAACAACTCGTTAATCGTTCTGTATGAAAAATGATGCCTTTTATATAGTTTTTTAATTGATAAATTGTATAATGAATTATATTTTATAAATTGTACATTGTTATTATATTAACTACTTAAATAACAATAAAGACTGTGCGGTATTGAATTGTTTTTTTTTTTTCATATTAAAGTGTATTTTTTTGGTACATTTTTTTTTACTTTCATCATAGTCAATGTATTTAAAACCGGTCATCTTTCTTATATTAACTTCTATAACAAGGTTTGTCCTGACAGGACTCCTAATGTGAGATTTTGGTCGAATTCTACTGTTTTATATAAACTATCTTTTACATAATTAAAAGTACTTGGGCGACTGAGCTTAGCTCGGTTCTTTAAAAAACATTTTTAAATTAAAATAAACTGTTAGGTTTGCCTTACAAAATTAGCATGTTTTATAAAAAAAATAAATTAAAAAAAATGTCTCCTTTGCTGTCACTCGGTTTCGAACTGGGGTTAGACGGATTTTCGAAGCAGCCGATTTCCATCTGAGCTATTTTTGTTTTTACAGCGGCGGCGAAATTTACTTTTTCCTTCTAGCTATATTTTTTCATTGCCTGAAGTCTCAGTTGAAAAAAGTTTTCTATGAATACAATCTAGTTAGATCGATTTATCGTCCCCGAAACTCGTTTCCGAGTTCCTGAATATATACAAATATAAAAATATACAAGAATTGTTCATTTAAAGGTATTAGATAGATGATAGAAATTTGCGACTGTCTGATATATTTCGATCAAGTTTTTCAGCTTTATTTCTTAGACACTTATTCCTCATCTAAAATATTACGTTACCTTCATTTAGCATTTATAAGCATTACATGAACAGTGTTTGCAGTGGAATGAGTGGTGTATACGTATACATTGAAATACCTTGAGTCAAGTCCGAAGTCCCATGTCTGCACACATAACTTAGGCTTATATTAGAAGTATGGGGACGAAAAAAGTGCAGCAAATGCTAAATAATTCAAAACCAAAATCACTTTATTCAATTTAGGCCTTAAGAAGGCACTTATTAACATCAAAACTACTACCGGACACCGGTTCGGAAAACAACCAAGCCAACGAGAAGAACCGGCAACAAACTAGATCTGGTTTATCTTTTTAACAAATCTATATAGTATTTAGAATATATTAGGTACATGTCAGAAACGTTTTTAATGGATGCACAGAGATGAATCAATTCCAGGCATCACTATCGTTTACATATTGATCCACTCTATAATATTTTGTCATCAAAACCCGCTTGACATGGCGCTTAAATTTACAATCCGGCGAATCGGTAATATCCTTTGGGACTTTGTTATAAAACCTCACACTATTTCCCAAAAAACTGTTACTGCTTTTACTAAGTCTAAAACATGGGACAACCAGTTTGTCTCAGTTTATAGTATTTAGATTATGTCGGTTTTTTACGAAATCCAGCTGTTCAAGACTCTTATGCACATACATTAAATTATCAAGTATGTATTTGGAGGGCAGAGTTAAGATACCAAATTCCTTGAACTTCGTCTTAAAAATTATTATAGCATTAATAACCAACTTTTGCAGAACTCAATTTATCTATTTAACATTCCATCCAAGGTAAGCTTTTAATATGTGATATCAAACTCATTAATTTAGCAATAACGCTGACGTGACATGGGTCCCGACGTGACGGTATAGTAATATGGAAATTACAACACATCCTTCCGTTAATAGCTTCATAAATTATGTTGACATTTTCTAAGAAAGGAGCCTTGGTAAACGGTTGATTCTGGTGTCGCATATATTAAAGGTGTTACTGAATTTACAGACTAGTCAAATAAAAATTCCGTTAAATAATACAATCGAAAATATAAGTCATTAATATATATTTTTTTATATCATAGGAGGCAAACGAACTAGTGGTTCACCCGATGTTAAGTGATTACCACCGTGTATAGACACTTGCAACACCAGGGGAGTCGCAATGGCGTTGTTAGTTTGCGTTTGGGTGGAATGGGAGAAGAGGTGGGCCTTCAGTGCTGTCACTGACCGAATGTAACGCAGCAATACAAGCACTGTTACTTCACGTCAGTTTTCTGTGAAAGGATGGTACTACCCCGGGCGAGCCGACCCTTTCGCGCTGAAGCCAGTAATAGATATAAAAGTATTTCATTAAAGTTCTTCATATGACTCTCATATTGACAATATTTAGTAGATATTTCCTTCATAATTGACATTTTTGGGCAGTTTTTAGAGCTTGACACGGGTCGTAGCTTTATAGATAAGACTATTGGTATGTATTTATAAAATATTTTAGCAGCATTATTTATTAAAAAAGAAAATTAAAGCACCAGACAGAGATAACACTTCAATCTAAAAATACTTAATATAATTTATTGTAAACGTAATTTAGGTGAAACCGTGGATTTGTATGTATGTAATGTAATTTCGAAATAAAATTTTGGTACAAGACAAATAAAGACGATTTTAGAAATTGCTTGCGGTAATTTTTTAATTTGGTTTGAAGAACGCCACCTTTTTTCAACATAATAGTGTAAAAGACCTTAGGCTCCCAAAAGTGACCTTACTTGAAAGATTATGCAATGTGGACGTCGTAGGTTCTTACCAAAGTTAAAGCAAGAGTAAGGGTGCGGGTAGCAGAGATGAACATTGATGCGTATGCAAAACTAATACTTGGGTCTCATGCTCCTCGATGAGCTACTGACCCAAACATTTTGCCCTGCAACAAGATGGTCCAGGCACCCGCACGCTGAATCTATAGCATACAAAAAACTTCGTCCTAACAAATAAGTGTTTATTGACATTTTATGAACATGTCGCAATGTTAAGTAATAATGAGTGAGGATTAACTGGTTTGTTTCATTCATGAAAAATTTATTTAAAAATGTCTGGGTAAAGGTCCAGTGGTATGTAAAATATTAGCCTAAAACTATTTATGAAAAATTCCGCATCGAACAATCATAATATTTAAAATATAAAATAATAATGTCAAAACAAACCCTAATAAACAATAAAGAGAATCTTACTTACAGTTTGTTCTAAAACTTTTAATAGTTTTAATGGACCATACTTTTAAAAGTAAAAAATCACATCTAGGTTCAATGAACAACATTGAAGAGGCGCTTTTCAAGGTTAACAATTACATAACTGCTTATCGTCGGAATGCCGCACCGCACGGTCGAACACAAGGAAGCGGAGTGGGGGTCGAGGTTCGGGACGAGGGCGAGACTGCGCGACACGGTGTGATTTATTAGTTTCGTTTTTATTACACCAGTTCGTTTTTGTTTTTTTCTGTCAGTTTTGTTTTTCTCTAGATAATTTGGTCAAATATTAAGCACCTATTTTTTATTAAATTATAACGAGAATGGACTAATGATTAGCCTGTAAAAATATTGCTGACAACTAACCAATCGCGCTGGTTATTTTACTTTTAGATAAGCATCAGAAACATTAAGCTGTTTATACTACAGAGCGTGTCAAAGGTACGTACATACAAAGGTACATAAATATATAGAGATTCACAGATTTTACCCTTGACTTTTAAATACTTGTATGGGGCTTGTTACTTTTTACATAATTATCATTTATAAATCTATTATACAGCTGCTGAGCCTTATATAGAGTTTTATCAAATTCCAGGTTAAGTACGTACAGAAGAAGCATTAATAATATCACAAAAGGCACATAGTATATGAAGACAGAAGATAAACGATTCCTTATAAGGGCACTATGTTTTAATCTTACTAAAATTTTAATTATTATACGAGTATATGGGTAGAATATAAATAAAGTTAATATAAATTACGAATGAAAAACCAAATCGTGTAAATCTTGATTAAAACCTCAAACATTATCAATTCAAATTTACGTTAAAAATTCCACATAAATTGTAACGTTATTTGAAAACATTTGAATTTTCACTTTTATCTTCAATCCTTCGAACTCATTAATTATTCAATACGAACGGGGATTAATTGTGACGTAAATTTAAAAGAGTGACCTTTAAAAATCGATGGTTGCAGAGGGTTGTAATAAATATGTTGTATTGTCTATTGAATAAGCGAGGTCAATTGTGATGTTACACACGTAACCAAAATTATACCGGCCGCGTAGGGCGTCAGATAATATTCTGATAAGAATATATACCTAGTTCTCATTATTATTACTTGTAGCTATCTCTGTACAAAATTATATTCTACTAGGTTTTTCATTCAAGTCATTGCGTATTTCCACTGAGATTAGACGATAATTCGATAAACTGTAAGTTTTAACATTATTTTCAACTGACGTATTCGAAATGTGGTCAAATATTTATAGATAACGGGCCCGTCGGAGGTTGCCCTCTCGTAATAATAAAAAAAAATCCTAAAATACAACCGCAGCACCATATACCGGGCCCAACTGTAAATCTATATAGGACTGAAAGGCAATGAAAAGGCTGATCACTTTGCAAGAGCGTCAATTTTAAGTGGTTCAAAGGTTAAAATTAAACCAGATCATACGGAACTGTTCTCCAAATTCAAATGAACGTGTTTTTTAAATGGAAAGAACATTTTTGACGAACGATCAAAGGTGTTTTGTATAACACTGTGCAAAGTGAGCCGCGTCATATACCATGGTTTAATAACAGCAATGCAATAGATCTCTAATTGTGATTACAAACAGAGTATGTTCTGGACATATGCCACTCAACAAGTTTGCATTTCTTATACGAAAAACTTTATCACCCAATTGTTTAACGCGTGGATCAATAGAAGAATTGCAACACTTATTGATGGAATGTATCCGCAATAAATCACAACGAGAAGCTATTATCGATCAGTTACAGATTAATAGATTAGATCGGGGTTGCTTCCATAGAATCTTGTGTGCACGTGCGAGTGAGGAAGCCAACATTCTATGGAAGTTTGGGTTAAAGTCTATTCTGTGAATAAGCTAAGATTAGGGTACGATGGGACTGACATGTTCTTCGTGGATCTAAGTCCCTAAATAAAAAAATATATAAAAAAACCATTCCTGAATCCACCTGAACACTAACAAAAAAAAAATCATGAAAATCTGTCTAGCCGTTTAGACGTTCAGTCACATACACACGAACAGAAGACTTATATGTATACAAAGAGATATTCGCGTAATTTCAACCATTTATGTTTAAATGTCTATGTATCATTCAATTTGGGAATATAAATAAAATTATCATAAGTTATTGTCTATGTGTTCTTCTGATGTGTAAGCTATTTTACTGTTAAGTTATATTAAAACCTGTTCACTAGTTTTTGAATGCAAAAATAACAAAAAAACATCCATACTTACAAATTTTCTCACTTAGACTTATCATACAATAGTTATATCTAATAATATAATTTCATAATTTATAACAACGTTCAATTATATAAAATACGCTGGAAATACAGGAAAAAGGTAAACAGAATCTTAATTCTCGCATCAGCAAGAAAATAATAGGATTCCGTGAAAATAATTATACCCGTTACGTATCTCCTCGTTGGTAGATATTAATAACATTATACGGAATTCATAGCAGAGAGATACCTGAGGCGAAATGTGATAAAATGAAAAACAAGAGAGAAAATCCAATTATTTAGAGACTTATCAGTCTTCACGTATGAGTCTATTATACTTTATATTAACTGTGCCTGTGATTTTGTGGAAAGTTATGTAAAAAAACGGTGATTAATTAAGTCATTTGAATATAATATGTCCACTTATCTACTTTGCTCTCGTACTCTGTCTGTCTGTCAGTAAAATTACAATAACTTTTGATAGAGTGGGCCGATTTTAATGAAACAAAAACTATGTTATTCTTGAAGATATGCTTTGTGATTTCCTTTTTGTGGTTTTATTGTGAACTCAGTATTTTAGCAATGATACGTGGTCATACAAACAGACAGACAGGCAGACATTTCCAAGAATGATTGAAATGTGTTACTTATTCCTAGATACCTGGATCAATTTTTTCAAGAAAATCGAAGAAGTAAAGACAGATTAGATTTACATTATTAATATATGCATATATAAAGATTCATAGATGCCAAGTACACTACAAATTCATATAACACATTCTCTAAAGTACACAACAATTACTTCAAGAACAAAGAATATCCACAAAGCGATATCTTAGTTAATGTTATCTAAGGAAACACAATTATATAGAAGTTTTTACAGATGTAATTCTTCCAGAACCCTCGTCGATTTCGATGGGAAAATTCTCTTCCTTATTTTGTTTCTTTCTTTGATGACGCTTCATTTACGGCTTCTATCTTAAACACGGGTATTTTTCTATTAAAAAAAAAAACATTCGTTATTGATTTTGTAACACTTTTGTAGTTAATTAATATGTATTTTGTATGTAAGTACATATTCATCTACGTGTTGTATATGTACAAGGATTCGGGTCAGTAAATTTTCACTTCAAAAACAATTGACAACATCCTGAGAATAATTATACACTCATTTAAAAGTTCTCCTCCCTGAACTTTTTTTTTATTAAAAGACAAACAATTATTCATATTGAAGAGAAACCAGAGTTATCATAATCTAATTAATTAAGTAATTATCTTTTAAATTAGTAACTGAATAAAATAGTGAATCGGACATTTTGAAGTGGGTGAAAATTACGAGATTCATTACATACGTTGAATAGAAGCTGAAGCTAATAAGAGCATGATAAAATAGAACTGAATCGTCTAAACAATCAAGTTCGCAGTAAGAAAATGCCAGTGGACTTGATATACAAAAACCCAAGAGCACACTTAATGTCTCACAGCTGGCAGACAAAAATGAGTGCATTATGTAGTCATTTCAAATAGTCTCGCGTCTTTTGTTCCTTGTAAAAAACAACTTTAAATCTTTGGGATACGGTTGAATTTGCAAAATCATAAGTTTATCGCATAACTATAACTACGTATGTATATTGGGTAGCTTTTCCGGCCGTTTTTGAGCGCAACTTTTATTCGATACAGTCTATATGTCAATGCAGTGGACGTATTATTTAGAGAAAGCTTAATATTTCCCAGATCACGTCTATGAATTTCACCAAAAAGTTTGATTTAGTTAGAAAGAAGAATGATTATTGTTTAAAAAACAGTTAGATTTATATATTCATATCAACGAAACGATGGAAACGAAAACAGATAATGAGTGTTGGAATGAAATGGCAACATGTATGAGGAATGTGGCAAAAGATGTCTTGGGTGAAACGAAAGGAAAGCAAAAGATAGATAAAGACACTTGGTGGTGGAATGAAGAGGTACAAAAGGTTTTGAAAGGAAAAAAGATAGCTTTTAAGGAATGGAAATGTATTGAAGATCAGAATAGCGTTGTTAAAGAAAATAAAAGAATAGTGTATACAGAATGTAAGAGAAATGCAAAAAGAGCGGTAGCTATTTCTAGAGCCAAAGTACAAGATGATTTGTACCAATCACTGCAGAGCTCACAAACACAAAAATACTTGTGTAGTTTAGCAAAAGCGAGAGAGAAGAGTACAAAAGATCTTACACATGTTAGATGTATAAAAGATGATAAAGGAAACGTTTTCACGGATGATGAAGACATAAAGAGTCGTTGGAAGAGATATTTTGAAAGACTTATGAATGAAGAAAATGACAGGACTGAAAACTGGAGTCTGTACCATTAAATTTAGGCGTTGTACAAGAAATAAGTGAGGAAGAAGTAAGAAAAGCTGTGAATGGTATGAAAAACGGAAGATCGGTAGGGCCAGATGACATACATATTGAAGTATGGAAGTTTTTAAAAGTAGATGGATGGATGTGGCTGACTTTATTATTTAATAAGATGTTACAGGAAGAAGCGATCCCAAATGAGTGGTGTCATAGCATAATAGTACCTATCTTTAAGAATAAGGGTGATGTGCAGGACTGTAACAATTATCGAGGATAAAGCTTATGTCACATAGTATGAAGGTTTGGGAAAGAGTGATAGGTAGACGAATAAGAGATGAGACTGAAGTGACGCAGAATCAATTTGGGTTTATGCCTGGACGAGCGACAACCGATGCCATTTTTGCATTTCGACAACTGTGCGAAAGATATAGACGTGTACATAAGAACTTGCATATGGTGTTTGTTGATCTGGAAAAGGCATATGATCGAGTACCCCGAGATGTTTTGTGGTGGGCTTTGAAAAAGAAAAGAGTGCCTGGAAAGTACCTACAACTTATTCGTGGTATGTACGGTCAAGCGAAAACACACGTTAGGTCCGAAGCTGGAGTTACCGATGATTTCAATAAGGCAGTAGATTTACACCAGGGTTCAGCTTTAAGCCCTTATTTATTTCTTCTTGTTATGGATGCATTAACATCAGATATACAGGAAGATACACCTTGGTGTATGCTGTTTGTTGATGATATTGTTCTTATCGGAGAGGACACTACCGATGTCCAGAGCAGGCTGGAAAAATGGCGAGAAAACCTGGAGAATGGCGGTTTAAAAATTAGTAGAACAAAAAAGGAATACTTGTTTTGCGACTTTGGTGGTACATCTAGTTTTTCTCCTATAGGCTTAAATGGTGTATCCTTACCAGCTTGCTCCAATTTTGGGTATCTCGGTTCAATTATACAAAACGACGGTGGCATTGATAAGGATGTGAGGAACAGGATAAATGCAGGATGGATGAAATGGCGAAATGTGTCTGGGGTAGCTTGTGACCCACGAATGCCTTTGAAACTCAAGGGGAAAGTTTATAAAACTATGATAAGACCGGTCATATGCATCTGAGTGTTGGGCTACGAAAGAAACGGATGAGAAAAAATTACATGTGGCAGAGATGCGAATGTTAAGGTGGATGTGTGGTGTGACTAGAATGGATAAGATTAAGAATGAGTATATCAGAGGAGGTTTGAAAATAGCACCGGTGACAGAGAAGTTGAGAAGTAATAGGTTAGCATGGTATGGGCATGTCATGAGAAGAGATGAAAACCATGTGACTAGAAAAGTATTGAGTATGATGGTGGATGTATATACGAGTAGAGGAAGACCGAAAAAGGTGTGGATAGATTGTGTGAAAAATGATGTGTGCGTAAAAGGTGTGAATACTGAGATGACATTTGATAGGAGAGAGTGGAAAAAGAAAACATGTTGTGCCGACCCTACTTAGGTGGGATAAGGGTAATGATGATGATTATATATTCATATCACCACCGTCCATATATATGTACCAGCAATACCAGAGCAATCATAAGTGCGTTGACAGCCTGTGTTGATGGGGAAGGAGGGATGGGCACAAGGCTCGAGGAGGGAGGGAGGTGGGGAGGGAAGTAAAAGAGAGGGGGAGGGAGGTCTCCGGCACTCTCACTGACCGAACGAAATGCAACAATGCAAGTATTATTACTTCAGGTCAGTGTTTCTGTGGGACGGGTAGCACTACCCCGGGCGAACCGACTTATTCATGCTGAAACCAGTTATAACTTCAGAGTGGCTCTACCTCATACCAAAATTTTATTCAACGTCATAGGTTATTCAATTTTCAGTTTTTTTTTTTGCATTGACCTTATGATTTGTCTAATAACCCCAATAATTCATCATTTGATTCTTTGCTCGAATATCATCCAAATTTCACACACTGTAATTGGTATCTGAGCTATACAACATTATCTTTAAGCAATGCGTTACCTAATCTTAAAAATGTTCTGGTACTTGCTATTCCAATTCTTTGTGTGAAGAATTGGAGACGGATAATCTTATTGATTGTATAGAAGATATTCAGAACATTTACTTTGAAGTCAATAACAGTTTTAATGGAAAAAATTTCGTTTATCTCTCAACAAAAGGCCGGAAGCGAGAAAGAAATGTGACCTTTCCATGACGCTTAGCATTTCAGTCCTTTGCAATGTTACGATTATTGGGAATTTTAATAGGGAAATTGATACAACAAAGTATCAAATGGATAATGCTTTCAAATTTAAATTCAGCGATACTGGGACTTTTCATTAAGCTTTATTTAGTTTTTCATTTAGCTTTTCATTAGCTGCCCGTCTCAGCTTCGCTAAGGTGTAAATATTCCCTGTATAGTACGACCATCTAATGATTTTTATATATTATAGGGGGTAAACGAACAGGCGGCACACTTGATGGTAAGTAATCATCACCATCTATAGACATTAGCAACACGAGAAATTGCCAGTGGGTTGCCGCCCTTTTAAAATTAATTGAAACTGAATATGTGTCACTGAGTACGTTCCACGAAACGACTGACGACAATCACGACCATGGGTTTTCCCGTTCCACTTAGTCCCGAGCGTTACAATCATAAACCTAAGTGAAATAAGATTATGGAACGTTTTGAACGTTGAGGTAAATAATACAAATGGCGAGCTAGAATACATAATAATATAAAATTTTAATTTGATAAGCCTCTTAAACCTGGATTTCCCTTTTAATTTTGCACGTTTACTACTCGAATCATACTCAGGACATTTACAATACACGTCGTCAAGAGCACTGAAGAAGTCATAGGGACTTTTCACTCAATAATACTTGTAGTCCGGTGAAGCTGTTAAGACCTAGGTTAATAGTGTAGTCAGTTCGAGAAAAAAAAACATAAATTTCCTAAAAACAACGAATGTTCCTGACAGACGTATCAAATTTTCATTAACGCATGCGAGAATACATAATAATATAAAATTTTAATTTGATAAGCCTCTTAAACCTGGCTTTCCCTTTTAATTTTGCACGTTTACTATTCGAATCATACTCAGGACATTTACAATACACGTCGTCAAGAGCACTGAAGAAGTCATAGGGACTTTTCACTCAAAAATACTTGTAGTCCGGTGAAGCTGTTAAGACCTAGGTCAATAGTGTAGTCAGTTCGAGAAAAAAAAACAAAAATACTAAAAACAACGAATGTTCCTGACAGACGTATCAAATTTTCATTAACGCATGCGATACCGCGTGTAAAAACTAGTTAATCTATAAGAAGGCATTGAAAGATTACGAATGCAGAATTTTTTTTTTCGCCTACTCCAGCTGGTCAGAAAAAGTAAGTAGTTCTCGTACTAAATACCTAGCAGATGCTTACGTAAAAAAATATTAGTATGTTTTAATCTAATCTGTTCTGGCTCCCTTATTGATTTATGGGCAGCAGTTAATAACCCTAGAAATAAGGATACTCTATTAGACTGATTCAAAGTAAATCGACTATTTTTTTTTTAATATATCGAAAATGTGGTTGGATATTATGAAAAAAAAATCATGTGAAAGCCACAGTCCTGAATATTAATATAAATATTCCGTTTGGTAAATTTCAATTTCCCGTATGATTAACATGGGAAAGGATGCTTTTTTGAGTTTCAAATTATATAACTCTTAATGGTTCATGAAAAAGGCTGGACCAAATCATTTTCTTTTAAAAAATTGAACGCCCTACAAAAAACCTATTTTATAATTTGCTAATAAACCGACCCCTTTCGACGTTACTCGACTTTACAATATAATTTATAAAACCTTCTCATTTATTCCAAGTTTTTGACGAAATTATCAAGTTCATCAAAAAAATTTTGCAGATGGAATAGAGTGATTAACTTTTAGTGGTTTGTTATAGTCTAGTTGTTAAGACCGCGCACCTCACATATGATACTCACATATCATACCTACACAATGACCTTGACCTTGATCTTGTATGACCGTATGTCATCAAAAATAATGCTTACGTAATACATGTATAGCCTCAAAATTAAAAACATAGTTCTTAATAATGTTATAAGTACCTATAAAGTTTGTGCCGTTAAAAAATTAATTGATAATCTTTTCTATTGTCACTCTTACTTTGTTAAATTTTTAATACTTCCCAAAAATAGCATAGTAACAAAATTATAGGAGGGCGGCTTACACCTACCAGTTTCAAATGATATTGCGTTCCTAGTTGAATTGAACAAAGTTCCTTAGTAACTCTCTCAACTGTCCATTGTTAGTAACTGCCTTAGGCGAAGGTCCAATGTTATTGTTGCCTTTGTTAACTCGCTTTCTACGGACTACGGTTATAAATGGTAATACACAGACCGGTTTATATAAGAACGTTTCACAATAACTATAATACAGTGACGTAGTTTAAAATTTAGTTAGATGGTATTTAGAATTTATACAATTTGAGTGGTTATTATATTATTTTCTTAACATTTTATATCTATCTATCTAATAATTTTAAACGGGCAATTCTTGTATATTTTTATATTTGTATATATTCTGGATCTCGGAAACGGCGTCATCTATTTAAGTGAAACTTAGTATGTAGGTAGTTTCGGAGACGATAAATCGATCTAGCTAAATTTTATTCATAGAAAACATCTTTCAACAGATTGTTTAGGCAATGAAAAAATATAGCTAGAATATAAAGGTAAATTTCGTCGGTGCTGTCAAAACAAAAATAGCTCAGATGGAAATCGATTGCTTCGAAAATGAGTGTAACCCCAGTTCGCATCCGAGCGACAGCAGAAGAGATATATTTTTTTTAATATTGTTTTTTGTGAAAAAATGTTAATTTTATGAGGCAATCGTAACAGTCTATTTTAATTTAAAAATGTTTTTTTTAAAGAACCGAGCTAGGCTCGGTCGCCCAGGTACTATAATTTTAAGGCACCTACCTACTGACTTGTATTAATTAAATTAAACTTTGATCAATTTAAATAACTTTTCGGCTGATTATGATAATACGGCAAAAATTGTAAAAAGAAACGGGACCTATCTTTTTTTATCCATATTTTAAATATTGTATATTTATAATTTTTCAGTCCAAGTGTATGTAAATGAAGTCCTCCTAAATAGTTGGACATATTTTCATGCAATATTTTGCGAGAGTTCAGATAGATTCAAGAATGATTTAAATTTACGATTGGACATAGTAGGTGGGGCTGCAATTGAGTTTTACAATTGTTTTTTTTTTTTTCAAGGTAGGACAACGTTCGCCAAGCTCGCTAGTGCTAGAGGTATTTATAAACATTTTATTGATTGCTTTTAATTTACATTTAATTTAGTATCATATAGGAAGTACGCAAAATACAATAAGTTTGTTCTCCAAGACTCTGTCCATTGGTGCCTTTAACTGTTTGAACACGCTAATGTTGAAAATTACTAGACAAAGTTTCTTAGGGTTTTCATATATATCTTGTGCCCTATTCTCTGTATTATTTGTCAAATCCGGCTCCCGGTGAGTGTATTCTAAAGTTTTATGACCTTAATACAGAGTCCAGAAACGATGTATTGAATGTTATCTGTTTTTTTTTTTACAGAAAAATGTTATTATCTCATCAAGGGAACTTAACCTGATAAGTTTGAATGATAATACAAGATCTCAGTGTTGCTCAGATGTTCAAGTCGTAATTTTAATTGGAAATGGTTACACTCCGGATATAATATGGGGAAAACGACATCGGCAGACAGAAGAGTATACAAGATATAAAGCAATAGGTCATAAAAAAGTAGTAATGTTTATGTAAATATAGTAGATAGTATGGAGCTCACTGAACTTTAATACACCTGTTGGGTCAGTGCCAGAAAGTACGCTAACTGCTGAACTGAGTAGCCGCGTAGTCTTCCTATACATATTGTTGTAAAGAATTGTTGTTTATTCCTGGATGTATATTTTTAGAATTTTACAACTTACAATGTATAGCTTTTTTATTTACGTTTTTTTTTAATTGTTTGAAATGTAACGATAATTGTTGTAAGTGACGTATAAAGTCAATCCGTCTGGGAGCTTTTGTCAAAAATGTAAATATAATCAATAACGCAGACGCAGTCGCGATTTTCAGCTAATTTTTCATAAAACTTCATATAAAGTTTACTCTTAAGAACAGAGACCAGTTCAAATGCATTTCAGTACATTTTTGTTATGTCATAGGAGTTACAATAAGCAGACGGGTCACCTGATGTTAACTGATCACCGTCGTCTAGACACTTGTAACACCAGGAGAGTCGCAAGTGCGTTGCTAGCCTTTGTATTAGGCAGGTGGGGGAGGAAGGGATGGGGGACAGGGAGGTGGATCTCCGGCGCTCACACAGAACGAACAAAAAGCAACAATGAAATCACTGTTACTTCACGTCGGTGTTTCAGTGGGTCGTACCGGGTGCGAGCCAACCTATTCATGCTGAAACCAGTAATAGTTTTACCGTCGCTCTGCCACATACAATAATAAATATTTTCAACGAATTTATCATTTAATATGTAACAAATTCTTTTGCTATTAAATATTTTAAAAGCTATTACTGATTAAGGCGAAGCACTTTAAAATGCCACATCAGTATAAAGAAAGCGTCCGTATTAAATTATAAATCTGGTTTTTATGGCGCTTAGAATAAATGCAGACGGCACGTTCTTCACTTTATTACTATTTGAGTGCTTATTTAATGTATATCTGTGTACATCAACAGGGAAATTCTTTGTTTAAACAATATTTATTTCTTAAATGTATTAATAAATGAAGAATCGAATAAAAAGTTAGTATATTATTTTTAATATACTTTTATGTTTTATTTTGAAGTGAAACTTCTAATACGACTTCCAACAAGGTTGCGTTAAACGTTTAACGGGGTATGAAAGCACTGTTGCGTAGAAAGTTCAACGCTAGAAACAATATAATTTCACTAAAAATCAATTTCTACCCCTGGCTATTTTCATTTCCACATTACGAAGTTTCACTTCTTCAGCGCGGAGGGACATCCCGCATTATTTTTTTCATTGTTCTAATATTTTCCGAAAATAATATAATAAAACTGTTCACAGTCATATATACTTGTAGGTATGTATTTAAATAGTATATTTATTAATAATATATTAAAGAATGAAGTGACTGTAGTACCGTATACTGTAAGGATTGTTTTCTATGGGTTTTCTTTTAAGGAAGTCAAAATTACATACACGCAAACTTTTAATTATACAGACACAAAACTGTATCGTCTTGGCTAAACAAACAATGATTAATTTACAATTACAGTTAAATGGTTTGTACTCGTATGATTTGGTATTTGTTTACTCGAGATATAATTTAATAGTCCGAATATCGATATATGTGAAAATTAGTGTTACTATATATATATGCCTGAACATTAATAGATTTTTTTCATAATTAACTCGTATCCTTGATTGATTTCTTGGGTATGTTCTGGTACCTGTATTTACTTGCCAATCGTTTTTCTAAGCAATTCCTTGCTATCTTAGATTTACTGTCAATGTTCTCAATAAAAAATTATAGGAAAAAAGCTCTATCTTCTTTTTGTGGAAAGTCACGTTGAAGCTATTACTGGTTTCAGAATGAATGGGTCGGCACGCCCTAGGTAATACCACCCGACCCACAGAAAACCGACGTGTAGTGACAGTGCTTGCACTGTTGTGTTTCGTGCGGTCGGTGAGAGCTTCGTAAGGCCCACTTCCTATCCCCCTTCCTCTTCTCCCATTCCATCGAAAGATAGGTTGATAACGCACTTGCGACTCCCCTCATATTGCTAGTGTCTATGGATGGCGGTGATCACTTAACATCAGGTGACCCGCCAGCTCCTTTACCTATTATGATATAAAAACATACTGTATTTTTTCATAACTGTAACTATTCTATACAATTACCACTGTAATCATATCACAGATTTTTGGTTCCGTTTCGGACAAATATATTAAAATACTTGAACATTTAATAATATTTTTCTACTTCTTTCTATTTCTCATCAGGTACGTACGTTTGATATGGTATGTTGCATATTGAATGAGGTGACAAAGTGGTCATGCGGTATGGATGTAATAGTGCCCTACTGTATCCTTACTACATTGTGCATTTTTGATACACGTTACCGAAATGGTCTAGACGGGACGCGCAGTAACACTTTAGTTGCAATGTTTTATTTAGTCTCCGTTAGCACCTTACTGTGACCCTCACTGAATAGGAAACAGGTAGAATATAGTTCTAAAGTTGTCATTGTTTTGATAGACGATAAGAGACTTATAACAAGTTAATTTATGTGTTTTGGTATTTTGAAGCTTAAGATGTTAAATTCGCTAAGCTTTAGACCTCTGAGTCATATTTGAAGAAAATATTATTGGATTGTATAGATTTTTTTTTGAGGAAAGTTATGGAATATGTAAATTTATGCTATAGTCCGTAGGAGCGGAGATCATGAAGTATGCTAAGGGAAAAGAAGTAGGTAAGTGGGGCTGTGTGGTGTGTAGTGTTCTTGCGTCTTTCAGTTTCACGAATATAAGACAATCACGCTCATTTCTTTGAAGCTGTGTATAATGCTGGGTATTTTATATGTACTTAAAATCTATACTAATATTACAAAGAGGTAAAGTTTGTGAGTTCGTGACGTTGTAAGGGGTAATCTCAGGAACTACTGGTGCGATTTGAAAAATTATTTCACTGTCATATGGCACATTTATTGAAGAATATTATAGGCTATAGCTATAAGACAAGTAGAAACGGAACACTAATGAAGATGTTTCAAAATCCGGTTTTATTTTATCTTGAGAGCTTCTATGTTTGTAAATCGGAGTACTCAGTTGCTATTATGTTACTCATAATGCGCATCACATATTGATGGAATATGCCAAGAACGGGATTGAAAGGGAATCAAAAATGGACAGTGTCAATTTAAGCATTTAAAATATAAATGTCTGTCACAGCATTTTGGCAGAAATTACTCTGGCCGATGCCCAGATACTGATCTATACAACAATACTATTTTATTCTCAACTCCCCTGATAGGATCCTAGAAAGAATAGTATAAAACAAGGCGACCTACCTTCCAGAATTACGCGGAATCGACCCGTAATACTAAATCGAATATCAACTTTTGTTATCTCTAAATTCATTTTTTATTATTTTAAATAGTATATTTTCATCATTTTATAAAGAAAGTAAATATTGTCGAAACGTATATGTATGTATGTACTTTTCTATGAATAAGACTGAATAAGTTATTTACTACAGTTATTTATTATACTCGCAAATATGAAATCGCAGAAAAACAACCCGAGAACGATAAATTCTTAGTCTAACTGTAAATTTGAAGGAAAAAGTAAAGTTCGTTTATTGGAATGAAATAAATGTAAATTTCCAATATTTTTCTAATTCTTCAAAGGTAGTTTATTGAAGTTCTGCGAAGAAATAATTTAAAGTCGTTCCCTGCGGAGGTGTGGGTGTAAATCGCTTAGAAACGAAACGTGTATAGAATTTTTATTCGTTTTTAACAAATATTAATTGCGGATCGTGATAAACGTACATTTGCTGAATTATTAGTGCATTTTATTATTGTACTAGCTGTGCAACTCTTCATCTGTGTATAATCTCATGTAAAAAAACAGCGACTAATAGAGTCATCAGAAATTTTTAAAGTCCATTTACTTTTCTCTCGTACTTAAGACGCGTCTTCATTAAATGTACAATAACTCTTGATATATCGAACCGATTTTAATATAATAAAAACTAAATGTTACTCGATTTTCTTAAGGAGGTTTTGTCATGAGTACAGTAGTTTAGCAGTGATGCGTGTTCATGTAAACAGACAGTCACTTCAAAAACTGATTGATATGTATTATATTACTTATTCCTACACATCTGCAACATGTTTTTTTTTAACGAAAAATCTAAAAGTAGGGATACGTTAGATTTACATTCTTATTGTATATATAGATATTTACACCTTATACTAATATTATAAAGAGGTAAAGTTTGTGAGGTTGTAGGGAGTAATATCGGGATATACTAAACAGATTTTGAAAATTCTTTTATCAATGAAAAGCCACTTTTTTTTTCGACCTGACTACGCTATAGACCTATCTATGTCTTAACAGCTTCACTGGATTACTACGGCGAGCGCTTGCGGCACTCAGCCGAAAAAAAAGCCACATTATTTGTGAGTGTCGTAGGCTATATATTAACCCGAAAAAAAAACTTTTTATGGTATTCGGATTTGCAAAACAAGTCAGAGAAAAAACGGTTGAACGAAAATGTTTCTTTCGAATGCTGTCTTAACGATTAGAGATATATGATTGAGTTCTAGAGAAAAGTTGTGGAGCTTGAGAATGACTACAATAAAGTCAACGACCGCTTTAGTCTAACTTTTATATCTAAGTAACAAAAAGTAGCTTTTTAAATTTAAAAAATATTGAAATCGTTACGTGATGTTTATTGGTCGTGTTATAAACAAAAGTTATGAGTTCTTATCAAAATACATAGCACTCAGTACTAAGCGAATCACCCTCATAATTTAATCTCAATTAAAAATGTTTAACGCCTACCTAAGTGGGCACAGGTCAGCTAGTAAAAGTATTTTTGTTCTCACTTACCAAATATTAAATTATAATTAATTTGAATTCAAATAAACAATAACAAACTCAATTTAATACATTTTACTCGCAGTTTCGCTTGTTTGCATTTATCCCTTCCTTTACTTCTGGAAAGGTACACTGTGTCCTTTTCTGCACTCCTCACATACTCTATGTAACATTTTATAATGATCGGTTCATTAGTTAAACTGTGAGATAGGCTCAAATAAAACCATATGCACATTATAATATTAGTAAGAAAAACTAAGTAATGAAGAATGTCGCATTTCATTAAGGAAATAATTTTGTGATCAGATCGAATGTTCTAGAGATCTTCTCGTACAAAAAAATAGATAATTATTTATTTAAAACATCAGTAAAGATATCAATATATGTATGAGCCACTATTGACCTGAGATACCGCGCTATTGACTATATCGGGGATGTTACTAACGACCTGAAACGCTATTTGTTGAAGCTGTCATCTGTTAATTATTTACCATGATGTGAGACGCCATTGGTCAGAGGTATCGGCTATTTATGTATGTCGATTCCTTAAAAGGCGACCGATGACTAAATTTGGGCATCCTTGCTCAGACAGTTGGGCTAGTCACACCTACGGATAATTCGTTGTAACTCTATTGAGTAGTTGAGTATTGAGTAGTTCTTATGTTTCTGTAATCTGTTAACTTTTTATTGCACTGGTTTTGGTGGATTGAGCGATCAAATTATAATCATGACGTCACTATGGATGACGTCATGCTTCTAAATGAACACCATTTTATCGCTAACCCGACATATATGTACCCACAAATATAATAATCAAAACTGTTTGAATTAATCTCGAAATTACATCTATACTTTAAATATAGTTTGATTAATTTCAACCAAACCCCAAGGAACTTACCCTTAGGGATTATAACCTCTACATACTTTGATATGGGTCTTACTAACTTTTAGGGTTATGTGTCTGCAGGTATTATGTTATAATAAATAATGATATAGGCGAAGACTTTAAAATTATATTTATAAGTATTAAATATTACTTTTTAAAAATTCGGCAAACCTGATTAAAGAACACAACAGAAAACACTCTTCAAATTAGACATACAATAAAAGGCTAATGGGACGAAATCTGCACATTAAATATTTTAAATAAAAAATATTCTGATGGAGCTTAGAAACAATGATAGAACTAAATAGTTACTAAAATTTTGTGTCTTTCTGTCTGTCTGCCGTTTATATGGAATTCACGCAAAAACAACTGGACGGATTTTTACGAAATTTGGTACGGTAACAGCGGTACCGGTTTTTTTCGATCTGATTACCCTATTGCCCTGATAGGGCTTTTGCAGCTTCAGCGGACTACTAGTACGTAAACCATTTTGCTATCTGAAATTAACATCTCTCAATAACGTATATCTTTGAGTAACATTTGGTCTTTGTATAATTAAAATCGGTTCAGTCTATCAAAAGTTATTGTAATTTTATCGACGACGCGTTTTAAGTACGCGATAAAAGTAGATAGTAATTGTACTTAACAATTCAGACGAAGTTAATATTCACTGTTTTTTGTACATCAGACTGCACGCGGACGAAATTGCGAGCACAGTTTGTGTATAATGTACGTAAGGATTAGTTCAAATAACAATTTTTATTTCAAAATGTCAATGGCTAAGAGGCGGCGTATTCTTACACTGCCTCGATCGACCTAGATTAGATTCCTACAATAAAGCCGTAGTATAACAAGGCTGTTGCTACTGGCCGCCTGAATAGCTTCAAACTTTAAGTTGAAAATCAATCATGAAGCGCTTATAAGTACTTTCCGATAGCTGCAGTTGTTGGCCAGTTTTCTTTATGTTTAGCGTGTTCTCATTTAAGGTCTCGTTGTCAGTTGACATAGAACCTATAAATCTAATCTAATAACTTTAAACGAGCAATTCTTGTATATTTTTGTATTGGATATATTCAGGATCTCGGAAACGGCTTCATCTACTTCCGTGAAACTTAGTATGTAGGTAGTTTGGGGGACGATAAATCGATCTAGCTAGATTTTATTCATGGAAAACTTTTTTTAACTGAGGTTTCAGGCAATGAAAAAATATAGCTAGAATATGAAGGTAAATTTCGCCGCCGCTGTCAAAACCAAAAGTAGCTCAGGTGGAAATTGGTTGCTTCGAAAATCTGTGTAACCCCAGTTCGAATCCAAATATATATAATTTTTCGTTATAAAAAATAATAATTTTGTAAAACAAATCTAACAATTTATTTTAATTAAATAAATAATTTTATTATTATAATTATAAAGAGATATCTTTTTTAAATATTTTTTTATGTAACAAAATGCTAATTTTGTGATGCAAACCTAATAGTTTATTTTAATTTTAAAATGTTTTTAAAGAACCGAGCTAGGCTCGGTCGCCCAGGTACTTATGTTAAAAAATGCAATACACTCATATTTTGAAAATAACAAAATATTATTTATAGCTGTGCCCGCGACTTTGTCCACGTGGAACCGTATGTAAAAAACGGTGATTAATGGAGTCATCCTAATGTATCATGTCCATTTTTTATCTACTTTTCTCTTGTACATAACTCGAGTCGTAATTCAAATTAAAATATAAAAAAAAAGTTTTATTTACATTTTCCCTTATCGATTTGAAATACACTCATCAAAAAAGTCTAAGCAACATGTACTAATTTAAATTTTAGGTTGGTTCTTCACATTATAACGTATTTTATTTTTAAAATAATATCTTTAGGGTTCTATGATGTAAAAATAACAGCTGTTGTCTTTATAAGTTCTTTTAATAACAGAAATGAACAATATTAGAATATACTTTAGAAACTAAGATACATAAGAAACTAAACTTTTTTTTACAAAATGAAATTTCTAAAGAAAATTTATTTATTGTGAAAGAATAGAACAATTTAATACAAAGTATGGTCTCCTCTGCTATTCAGAACTTGTAGGCAACGATTATTCATTGAATTAATGAGACTGTTTATCTCATCTTGCGGTATTCGCTCCCAATGGAATTGTAGCAAATCCTTCAGCTGTTGGGTTGTTGTCGCTCCGTCCAAGTCCTTCAAAACACGTCTCTGGAGCATGTCCCATGCGTGCTCGATGGGGTTGAGATCTGGCGATTGTGCAGGCCGGCTTCCGTTCAGGACGCTCCACGCTGGATGCCCTGACCTTCCTGAAAAAGGTCTCCACGGAGGCGACCTCTGAGGGTGAAAGAATATTGGTGGTGTCCTTGGACATCGCCAACGTTTTCAACAGTCTGCCGCACAATGTCATACTGGAGGCG
Organism: Antheraea mylitta; assembly: GCA_014332785.1. NCBI lineage: Eukaryota > Metazoa > Arthropoda > Insecta > Lepidoptera > Saturniidae > Antheraea > Antheraea mylitta. The sequence goes on from JACEII010000023.1 coordinate 4,409,055, forward strand.
CTCCGCTATTTCGGAGTGCCCCTGTATCTGCGGCGGCCGTTGGAGGCGTACCTCGAAGGGAGAGAGGTCGCCTTCGTGGATGCCAGAGGGTGGATGGTCCGGCGCAACACGGCGCGGGGGGTTCCACAGGGGTTGGCGTTAGGGCCACTCCTGTGGAACATGGGCTACGACTGGGTGCTCCGTGGCGCGCTCCCTTCTGGAGCGCGCCTCATCAGTTACGCGGACGACACCCTAGTCGTAGCCCGAGGAGGGGAAATTAAGAGCCTATTGCGCCTGGCCACGAGGACTGTCACTCTCGTAGTCGCGCGCATCAGAAGACTGGGCCTCAAGGTGGACCTCGAGAAGACCGAGGCCCTAATGTTTCATGGGCCTCGGAAGGGGCCACCTCCAGGGGCCCACATATATGTTGAGGGAGTCTGTATCAGGGTGGGGACCCGGATGAAGTATCTGGACCTTACCCTGGACGGACGCTGGTGGTTCGAGCCCCATTTCAAGGGGCTCGGACCGCGCATAGTTGGGGTGGCAGCGGCGCTCGGACGACTTCTTCCCAATACGGGGGGGCCGGGTGCCGCCTGTCGCCGCCTTTACATGGGAGTAGTGCGGTCCATGGTCGCTTACGGGGCACTGTTGTGGGTGGACGCCCTCAACGCCACCAATATCCGGACGGTGTCCTCTGCGGCGGCCATGGTACTGGCCGGCTCCCTTCCCTGGGAGCTGGAGGCGGAGGTGCTTGCCGCCGTATATAATTATACGGCGGTTAAGAAACGGATGGAGGAGCCTCTAGCTCCCGGGGAATTGGAGGAAAAAGAAAGGTAGAGAGAGGGGTTAGATTGGAGAGGTCGGGGCGGGACCTGGCGGACGCGCAGTATGGTAGGTATACTATCGACGCCGTACGCCCGGTCCTGCCCGAATGGCTTAATAGAAGATGGGGCTCCCTGACGTTCCATCTGGCGCAAGTGCTGACCGGGCACGGGTGCTTCGGTTGGTACCTGTACTGGATAGCACGCAGGAAGCCGACCGGCGTGTGCCATGAGTGCGGCGCTGAACTGGACACCGCGCAGCACACACTTTCCGAATGTGCTGCGTGGGAGGAGCGGCGCCGCATTCTGGCTGCGGCTGTAGGTGATGATCTCTCGCTGCCGAGCGTCATCAAAGCCATGCTCGGCAGCGAGAATGTGTGGAACGTTGTTGCTTCCTTCTGCGAGGAGGTCGTCTCGCAGAAGGAGGCGGCGGAGAGGGTTCGCGAGGAGGACCCTCAAAGCGGCCCTCACCGCCAAAGAAGAACTGGTAGGAGGAGGCGCCAGTTCACGCGCCTTCTCCCGCCACCGTAGCCGGACCTAGGGGAGGTGGGTCGGGGCACCATCTTCACATTGTACAGGTCCGGCGGACGAGAAGGAGATGGCTGGTGTGTCCCGGCTGTCTCCTTATAAGACGAAGGCCTGGCGGCGGCACTTCTGCTGCTGGGCCACACCGCTGGGGCGGCACGATGAAGTCTATAGGGATCTCGTGCCGCCCCAACCATAGCGAAAGACGTACACCGTGGGGTTTTAGTCCGTGCGAGTTAGACATAACCCACCCTCTCCCCCGGGAGGGAGGATATCCATAAGGATTTCCCCAGGTATAAAAAAAAAAGAAAAAAAAGGGCAATACCCGGATGTTCTCCGTTGCAAAGTATTCACTGGTTCGCCGTGCTGTATGTGAACGCGCATTGTCATGCATTAACCTAAAATCGGAGCCAAAGGTTTGTGCAAATGGGTAGACACAAGGTCTGAGAATATCCTCAATATAATTTTCAGCATTCATGTTTCCATTAAAAAAACGAGCTCAGTTCGCCTGTTCTTCATAATACCCGCCCATAACATAACTGTTGAGCCGGCACCTGATTGAACGTCGAGCTCGTAGGCCGTACTCATGCAGTCGATTTCGCACAGTTTGAGGACTTACATCAACACCGCTTGAAATTTGTAGCTTCAAACTTATCTCTCGAGCGGTTAACATCGGCTGGCGTCTTACAGTCAGTTGTATGTACCGGTCTTGCCGAGTGGTTGTACTCGTTTTACGGCCTGGATGCTGTTCAGCGGGTTCTCCTGTATTATTGTAGCGCTGCCAAAGACGAGAAATAACACTTCTATGAATGCCAAAATATCGAGATACCTGAGATTGATTACTTCTCGCTTGCAACATTCCTACAGCTCTTTGCATTTCATCTGCCATCACATGACGTCGCTTCATGACGTAAAGAATATCTAACAATTCAATTTTGTCGCTAACTTTATTTAAATGGTTGTTAACATTATAAAATCAAGACTAAACGTAGCAATTAAAACGCACTTAAATTCAAACAAATTAGCAGTTATTTGAATTTTATGAAAAAACAAAACATAATCAATTTTTTTTACAACCAGCCAGTATGTCATCAATAACAAAAAAGTTTACTTACCTACGCACTTTGTTTGAGTAAATACTTAGAAGTTAATTTTTATAAATGGTAAAATTTGTAATATCACGCATGTTGCTTAGACTTTTTTGATGTGTGTAGTTTAGAAAAATTATCCAACACAAAATACATATTGAAGTTTTTGAGGTATACATGCTTGGTACACACATGTTTCAACAACTCATATATGTATGAATAGTCAGCTTAGGTTAGGTCGAATAAAAAAAAGATAGGTTTCGAATTGCACGTATCAGGCAACAACCCAAGCCGAGGTGTTTCGTGCACCCTTGAGCTAGTTGCCCAAATAAAATCGGCCGAGTACCTAAGCGCTCGCCTTAGTAGTCCGATGAAGCTGTTAAGACCTTGCTAGGGCAATAGTATAGTCAGTTCGAAAAAAAAACAAATTACAATAACCTTTGATAGAGTTTAAGGACCGATTTTAATGAAACAAGGAGCAATTTACACTCGAGGATATGTTTTATGTCTTTCTGAGATTTTATTGTGAACCCAGTAATTTTGGCCGTGATGTGTTTTGATACAAACAGACAGACAGACATTTCTAAATGTTATTGAAACGTATTTTATTATTTATTTCTAGACATAACAATTTTATGAAAATCGGAATAGTACATACACCTTATTAATTCTTATTATATGTGTTACCACACTGATTATACACACACACAGATATCCAGACATGCAACTTACACAACTGGTGGAAGGGTTTACTTTTTTTCCCATTATTCGAACTGAATCGAGTAGTTTAGTTCGTTTCTTTCCGATTTACATGTTTTTGAATCATGCAATCAAAAATGAATACATGTATAGCTTAGAATAGTTTAGCTAGGTCAGATCGTGTTTTTCTTCAGTAACAGCTCAAGTCGAGGTGTGTCGTGCACTCTTGAGCATGTTACCTGAATAAAATCGGCTGAGTGCCTTATGCGCTCGCCTTAGTACTCCCGTGAAGCTGTGAGGGCCTAGCAAGGCTAATAGCATAGTCAGTTCGAATAAAAAAATTATATGTATAGACTAGCGGACTCGGCGGACATTGCCCTGCCCACAGAATACAAGAAACCCTAGATAAATTATATACCTAAACCTTCATAATTAATCACTTTATCTAGTGGCGAAAACCGCATGAAAATCCATTGAGCTTATAGCGAGTAGACAGAGAGACAGACGTGGCAGAGGACTTTCTTTTAGTGATGCAATTTTCAATTATTATTTTTACTTTGGTATTTTGCTGTAAAACTATTATCTGGATATTATGTGGTAGTGGTAGTGGATATGGTAGTGGTAGAGCCAAGCTGAAGCTATTATTGTTTTCAGCACGAATGGGTCGGCTCGTCCGGGGAAGCACCACCCTCTCACAGAAAACCG
>JACEII010000023.1:4415783-4517281 GCA_014332785.1 Antheraea mylitta
CTGCGTTTTTCAATACGTAAAATTAAAACAGTTGTGTGTGTTAAAACAGAGATAATTAAATTACAGGTTAAAAACTTTATTAACATTCTACATTGAAGATTTAACGTGGCCTCGTCCCTTTTGAACGTTTCTTCAGCGTGGTATTAACATCCAGTCGCTGCACACACTCTGAATATACATATCCGACATTCGAGACACGGCGTGGTACTCAAAAGAACAGTTAGCAGTTTCTAAAATAGTGTTAAAAGTGTTAGGAGTTGTGTTTCCACCCGTGGTGGGTGGTGGCTTTCAATTGGTTTTGTGTGTGAATTATTTTCTTACATCAACTTTGTAGTTCTCCATCCTGGACGGTATATTGAGTGACCAAGGTGTTATAAAAGGAGTTATATATCCTATGTATACATACACGTTTATTGGCCAGAGCGATTGATCTAAGCTGCTGCGCGAACGTCACTAACTTAACAATTTTATCTCTTAATTACGGCTACAATACCCCACAATAGGTTCTTATTTATATGTAATCGGCATGAAGCTTCTAAAAACTGCTAATTTCAAGTTTTAATGCAATTATGATCATTAAAATTATGGGCGTAAATCTTCATTTGTATCCTATTTATAATCCAACAAAAATATAGGTATATTGGCATCTGGAACTACTAGTTTCAATAATAAGAAAGCTTTATCTAAAATTGGGTTCGGTCTATAAATAAAATATGTCAGAGAATGCATTAGGGTTTCTTTATTTCGATCACGTAGCTGACGTAGGAGCGTACATGTACATTTATAGGTGAGCCTCGGGAGGGCGGTCCATTAGAACGTCGTTTATACAACATTGTTCATTTTAAATAACTTACGTTAGTTAGTTATTTATTTCTTATTATATTCCTATTAAATATATACATTGTTATTTCCAACTACAATATACTTTATTCAAATTAGGCTTTGAGAAAGCGCTTGTGAACGTTAAAACTACCACCGGTTCAGAAAACAATCTAGTAATCGAGAAGAACCGGTAAGAAATCCGGTATACCTTTTCATTATACATATTTTTATAAACTAACATTACATAGTACATACAAGAAACATTACCTGTCTTTTTCGATTTATTTCATGTAGTTGGTAGAATCACGTTAAAGCTATAACTGGTTTCAGCATGAATGGGACGGCTCGTCCGGGATACTACCACCCGACACACAGAAGTACCGACGTCAAGTAACAGTGCTTGCATTATTGTTCGGTCAGTGAGAGCGCCGGAGGCCCACTTCCCCTCTCCCCTCCCCTCCCCTCTTCTCTCTCTTCCCCAATTCCTCCATCTCTCTAAACACAGGCTGTCAACGCACTTGCAACTCCCCTGGTGTTGCTAGTGTCTATGGACGCTGGGGATCACTTAACATCAGGTGACCCACCTGTTCGTTTAACTCCTATATGATATTTAAAAAAACAATTATTGCAGGTTTCTACGAATATAAGTAATAAAATACATTTCAATCATTTTTAGAAATGTCTATCTGTCTGTCTGTTTGTTTGTTTGTATGAATACGCATCACTGCTGAAGTAGTGTGTTCACAAGAAAACTACAACAAGAACATCATAAAACATATCTTCGAAGATAACTTAGACTTTGCTTTATTAAAATCGGTCTACTATATCAAAAGTTATTGTAATTTTAATGACATTCAAATGACTGTATCAATCACTGTTTTTTTTTTACATAAAGTTCCTCGCGGACGAAGACACGGACACAACTTGTTATTAATAAAATGATTGTCATGAAAGTAGATAAATGTAATACAATAACATCACACGCTGTTAAAGAAATCGTACAAAATATAATAATTTTATTTTTTGCAATAAAATATAGAAAGAAGTATAAAACAGTCAGAACTTTCTCAACAAAGTAATAAATTTATAGAATCGGGGGTATAACTGAGGTAACCGCGTCATAATTCTGAAATGTTTTGTTACCCAATATTCCATTCCATCTTTACCTAACAAACAATCCATTTTTCACCTTTGACGGGGCGGGCACTACGCCTTTTGTTTGCAGGTCCCTTATTAGACACTATTTTCGGTAGCGATTTGGCAATCGTCCAACGTTGAACTCCATGTAAATCAGTAGAACAATTCAATTCTTTGAAGTATTTTGATATTTTCTTCACGAACGACTTTGGAACTTTGTGTCTGTTATTAGCTGCATGTAAAATTTACAAAGTTAAAAACTCGGCCAAACATTTACGGATTATTCAAGAAAGCTTTATCTTATACCATAGGATACAAACAAACAGGTGGGTCACCTAATGTTAAGGGATCAACACCGTCCATAGACACTTGCAACACCGGTAAAATCGCAAATTTGTTGCCAACCTGTGTTGGGGGATGGACGAAAGGAAGGATGAGATAGGGAAGGTGAGGAGAGGTGGGCCTCCGGCGTTCTCACTGACCGAACGAAACGCAACAATGGAAGCACTGTTAGTTCACGTCGGTTTTCTGTGAGAGGGTGGTACTACCCCGAGCGAGCCGACTCATTCATACTGAAGCCAGTAACAGCTTCAGCGTGGCTACCTACTAGTAATTTCATGTTATTAAAGTTTACTTCGAAATTTTAACAAAAACCGAAGTCATTACAAATTCTAAATATCAATTTTTAACCTCTTTAGCCACTTATAAGCTATTGTAATTAAAAATAATATTATATAGCACAAGAGATTGGTAAGAAAATACTTTAAACGAGAATTAAGTTATAGTGAGGTCAGGCTGTGTAGAGTCTCGGTGTCTGAGGACAGAAAAATATTACACCTAATAAAATCGCAAAAGGAGCTAATAGTTAATAAATTATTCAATCTTATTTAATGTAGGCCCAAGAGTATATTTAATTCTCGATTAAGATTTTGTACACATATAGCAATAAGAACAAACAGACAGACGCGAACAGCGGCTTTATTATTAGTATTACAAACTTCTATTTAGTAGTGTTTGATTAGGTCAAATCTTGCAAGCTGAATTAGATTCAAATCCTTTTTTATATGTATTATATACGAGGCAAACGGACAGGCGGCTCACCTGATGTTGAGTGATCGCCACCGTTTATAGACACCAGCAACACCAGAGGAATTGCAAGTGCGTTGCCAGCCTGTGTTTAGAGGGATGGGAGAATGGGTAGAGAAGGGCGGGGACGGGAAAGGAAAGGAGAGGTGAGGGGAAGGGGTTGTGGGCCTCCGGCACTCTCACTGACCGAACGAAATGCAATAATATAATGTAATAATACTCCTTTAGACATACGGCTCTTCAATTTTGCGCGTTTGTTCAGTTCTGATGAGAATAATCGATAATGAGATAAAAACAAAATGGCGAATTTAAAATGGCCGCCATATATATTGAAAAAAATCCGATTAAAGTTTCTAATGCATTTGAATAAAAGCTCGTTTCCCCTGAATATTTTTTTAATTGATTTTGTTAATCATTACATAGTAATACTCACTGTTGCCATTTTAGCGGCTTTGTCGCTAGATCTAGCGGATTTTGGACATGTTTAACGACTTTTTCAATCTAGCGACTTAAAAGAATTAGCGACTTTTGGCGACTAATTGAATATTGAAAATATTTAAGTATTTTGGTACTAATTTAATTGTAATTACTGGTGACAACATGAATTACTGATGTTGTTTTTAATATTTCCCTACCAGGATGACGTTCGATCTCGGGGTCTACCAGAACGAAAACAGCGAGAAGAGTTACAACGTGATTAAAAGTTGTTATAACTAATCCAACTAAAACATTTTGTTCGTTTTATCACAGTGAAATAAATATTCGCAATATAGCATTTCCACCATATTTTTTACCATGAAATATTATGAAACATTTAGCGACTTTTTTTACTATGTATTTTTCAAAATCTTGCGACTTTTTAAATGACTCCTGGAAACTTGCTTATTTCTTAAACGGCAATCTTGATAATACTCTTTTGCCACGTCTGTCTGTCTGTTCGCGATAAACTCAAAAACTACGGTTCTGATATTCATGCAGTTTTCATCAGGAGATAAAGTGATTAACTAAGAAGATTTTAGTATATTATTTGTCTACGTTTTTTATTTATCAGGGCGGAACATCGTCCGTCCGGCCTGCTAGTTATTATATATTTTTATTACATAATATTATTTATTCTGTAGCCCTCCCACATTTTTAATATACTTTAGAAATGCCATATTTATTTACCTGATATACTGTGTTATAATTCCCTAGGGGTTTCAAATGATTACTGCGATGTAATTAAGTTTCTATACAGTTCAAAGGCAGAGCGTTGACCCAGAAACAAGATAGGGAAGATAGATCGTACCGTACATAGGCCTTGGTTGTTTTCACTTAAGGGTATAATACCTCGAACTTGAGGGGTTAACGAACCGGTGAATTGTTTTTATGATTCTCATCTATACCTATAATAATAATGTAAATCTAGCGTGTCTGTACTTTTTCGATTTTCGTGAAAAAAAATTGTTGCAAAAGTAAGTAATAAAATAAATTTCATTCATTTTTAGAAATGTCTGTCTGTCTGTTTGTATGCCCACGCATCACTGCTAACGTACTGAGTTCACAATAAAACCTCAGCAAGAAAATCATAAACCATATCCTCAGGAGTAACTATGTTTTTATTTCATTAAAATCTGTCCACTTTATCAAAAGTTATTGTAATTTGAATGATGACTGGAGTTAAGTACGAGAGAAGTGTAGTAATTTATACTAATATTATAAAGTTGGAGGGTTTTTTTGCTTATTAGGTTAAACGCGCTAATCTCAGGAACTGGTTGGTCCGATTTTAAAAATACTATCAGTGTGTTAGATAGCTTATTAAACAAAGAAGGCTACATAGAAGAAGGTTATATATCATCATGCTAGGACCAGCAGGAGCGGAGCACCAATGAAGAATGTTTCAAAATCGACTTTTTTTCTTCTGAGAATTTCGGCTGAGTGTTTGCGTTTGTCTAAAGTAACTATTCCACGCGGGCGAAGTAGCGGGCAGAAGCTAGTTTATAATAAAAACAAATAATAAGGTCATTTGACTAGATTGAGAAATTTACCTACTCTTGATTTTTGTACAACCTTCCGTTGAACATAAAATAGACTTATAAGTAACTTGTTAATGATCACACGAAACTTGAAAATATATTGTTGGAGTGTTTATTGAATAATCGGCAATGCATATTATATATACCTGTGTAACTCCAAATCCGAGGGTGACGCCAAAAACAATTTTGTAGGAGGTATAGTCACGTTGAAGCTATAACTGGTTTCAGTATGAATGGGTCGGGTCGCTCGGGGTCGTACCACCGACACACAGAAAAACAGAGTGAAGTAACAAGGATTGCATTGTTGCGTTTCGTTCGGTCAGTGAGAGTGCCGAAGACTCACCGCTCTCCTCCCTTCTCCTCTCCTCCTTACCCTTTCCCTCCAACACAGGTTGGCAACGCAGTTGCGACTCTCCTGGTGTTGCAAGTGTCTATGGACGGTGGTGATCACTTGACATCAAGTGACCCACCTGTTCGTTTGCTTCCTGTGATATAAAAAAAATCATATATTTAATTAGTATATATTTTCATGTACCAATTTTCTTTATAAATATTCTAACAATATACATCAGTAAACATAGACAATAATAACAATTCAGGTCTGTTTATTATAAACCTTTAATCTATGATACAGCTCGTGATATATATTAGCACACATATAACTATGTCGCAAAAGCGTGACCGACATTTTTATGTGGCACACACCATACCACACACGAGCCTTTGTGTGAAACATAAATCGTGTAACTGGTTGACAAGTGCCTATTTTTATAGCTTTAATTTTACAGTAATTTGCGACACTGTTTACACGTAAGCTTAAGCTGTAAATTGTATGAGTTATATAAAATTAAAAACCAATCTTTTATTTGTAGAATTGGTACTTAATTGTAGTGTTATTTTGGATGTTTACAGTGTACGTATATTGCTTATAATTTCGTTATAAATATTTAATACTAATTAAATAATGAATTTCCAAAATAACTATGACTTTTCTGTGTTTAAGTTAATAATCTATACTAATATATAAAGCTGAAGAGTTTGTTTGTTTGTTTGTTTGGTTGAACACTATGATCTCAAGAACTACAGATCCGATTTAAAAGTTTCTTTTAGTGTTAAATAGCTCATTTATCGAGGATGGCTATAGGCTACATATCATCACGTTAAAGCTAAAAGGAGCTGAGCACTAATGAAGAATGTCTCAAAATCGGGCTATTTTGGAAGCTTCCGCTGCGTGTTAATGTCAGTATTATATGCGTTGCCATGGTAACGCGATAGATAACATTCTATCAAAAATATTTTCATGGTTTATTTTGTATTCCTATTAAAAAAGTTTATTCTACGTTAGTTTTGTTTTCGATTTTTAATTATACGTGTTACGTTTATATCGCAAACATTTCTTAAGTTTATTTTGTGTTGTTATTCAGAAAGTTTAGTAGTAATAATATTCGTCCAATAATACAGTCGAAGAAATTAATCTATACAGCCAATTCTGAAGTTGTCAATATAGTTCGTTTTCTTCTATGTCCAAGTTAATGTAAAGGTATAAGCGCCGAATCCTCTACATAATATAACGTACTTTTTTATCCTCTTAATCTTCAAGACATTCATTTCACTTATGCAAAATAAACGAACGATATTATATAATACACAATTAATTTCTACACGATATAAAATCATGTAATACAATATTATGAAAAAAATTTAAAATCCACTACCTGACAGACTGAAATCCCGCCAAACACTCTTAAAAAACTCTATTCTACATTAGTTTCGTTGCCAATTTTTTATTTGTGATATATTACGTATTATAAAAGTAAAGTGAGTGTAATTTATATTAAAATCAATTATTTTTGGTGAATAAAATCTGTGGTGCTACAAACATGAAAATTTTTTTTAACTCTGTCGATATGTCTGTTTTTTTTATTTGTTCCGGGTAATCTCCGAAACGACTGGACCTATTTGAATGTTTTTTTTTATTTTTCTTAGAAATGACTACGCTTAACAGCTTCACCGGACTACAAGTAATATTTGAACGGGAATTTTACGGGCAAATAAGTAACTAATTAGCTATTTTATTTAATACTGTTCGATAATGTGTAGCTTCATATTTTCATTATTTTCTTATATAGTGTGAGCACTGAGGGTGATATATAGTTTAAAATTCCAGTTATGTGGCTGATCATAATCCCATCCCATTCGATACACTATTAGTATTCACATACATACTGTACACGTTACCTGTTACAGTAGATGATGTGCGTATGATACAAATATTTTTGAAATAGTATTATTGTAATTTACACTAGATGTGTAATCACAATTTTAAATTTATTTAATATATTTAAAAAAACGCGTGCGAAGCCGCGGGTAACAGCTAGTAATAAATAAAATTAAATGTGTTCTATAAATTAAAAACTTATAATTAATGTTTTTTAGGTGATCGCTTCTATGATATATCTTCAGAGATTTTACAGCTAATATTATAGTAAACAATACAAGTTTCTGTAAATTATTGACGCATTTAATAGTAACAAAAATAAGATGTCTTGTTGTTTTTACTTGATTTCCTTTTTGCACCATTTCTTATACATTTTTATTTCTTTTCTATACCTATATACAAATAATATTCCTAATAAAATATAAAGTATTCTCAGAGATTAAGTTAATATAACTGTATAGTGAATTGATTAAATAATATTATTATATCTATGTTATAAGTTGCTGTGATCACGGTATCGCATGAATTTGTTTTTATTTTTGTATCTTCAGTGTTCAGATATATATACAAAAGAAATATTAGAACGAACGGTTGTAAGTTGTAGAAGTAGAATTGCTGCAGCGCTTTCTATTTAAATAAATACCATAATAATCTGATCCATGAAAAACATTTAGGTATACTAACTTTAATGGTTCACAATAACGTTCTAAAGTCAATCAATTTTCCACACAATAACAATCATTCGTATATGGACAAATAATTCTTATTCATGTAAAAATTGTGTACATTTATAAATATTTTACGTAGTTAGCAGAGCTCGGTTTTAAAACAAATAAAACCGTGAAATACATGTATAAAATACCAACGCATGTGCGTGCTAAATTGAGATAGCAGCTGTCGAACTATTACACTGACCGTATCTGTTAATGGTCGCGGTATAAACATAGTATATCCTAGAGCGTTAGATGTGGGGTCTCATCGATCAGAGTGAGGAATTCCGCTCGAGCCTCCGTAGGCCGGCTTCACACGCCGCGCCGTATCGTCGACAGTAGCGCATCGGCTGTAGAACGCTACGCCCGTAGGTAGCGTCGTAGCGAAGCTAAATCCGAGCATTTGCTACGCGTGACGTAAATATTCGTGACTATTTTTCGCACTACAGTGAAAAGTGACTATTGGTGATTGAGTCCTGATTTTCCAATGTAAGTTAATTGCTTTTATTTTTAATTAGTATCACTCCAATTAATGTTACTTGTTTATTTATTCGTCATAGGTGTTGTGCAGTAGAATATTTATTTTGTATTTAAAAATTATTTAGTACTACCTGTTTAATAATAAATCCGTAATATTTAAGTAAGCAGTATACCATATTATTGAAATATATTTTGAACAAATATTTAGTCTTAAATATAAGATGGAACTAAAGAATAAATCTAAATTATTTACAGACATATGTTCATTACAAAAATTATCAAAGGTTACGAGAAGTGCAACAATATCATATTTCAGTATTTTAAACATTAACTAATTCTTTACTGATATTTTATTATAATTAAACACTACCAGTATTATATTATAATTAAACAAAAACATTTTCACGAATTATTATAAGATCTGTAGAATCTAAATTTCGGTTATGGAAAGCAACGGATGCAAGAAAATTGCATGTGGCCGAGAAGCGAATATTAAGATGAATATGTGTTGTACTAGAATGATAAGTTTAAGAATGAGGTTTTATAGGGGTCCAGAGGAGCAGATACCGAAATTAGGTTTTACGTGTGGAAATGACCTCCTTTGTTAAATTCATTAAATATAAGTGAAAAGAATTAACATATTTGTATTATATATAATTATAATGAAAATATACTTCCTGTGAGGCTCAGAAAATGAGAAACTACTGCACATATCGGCATAGCACTAGGACTATTCTATGTGGATTTTTTATAGGTGGTTCTAGTTTACTTATTTTTTACTTTTGATTGACCATTTATAATGCGCAACGAAGTGGGTAGGAATCTGTTAGTGTTTAATAATCTTTATACATAAATTTCTTCTGTACGTGTGTATGTTACTGAACTTCTCCTAAACGGTTGGATCGATTTTGATAAAATTTTGTGTGCGTGTTAAAGTTGATCCAAGAATGATCTAGATTTAAAATTGGACCCGGTAGGTGGCGCTGCGGTTGACATTTAGAATTTTTTAATTAATAAAAAAATGAACGAAATCGAATCTCATTTTAACTCTTTTTGATGACTGAAAGTTTCCCAAACTTGTCTTAACTTCCATAAATGCCTTCATATGATATGGATTGTTTTTTTTTTTAATAATTGGCGTTGTATGGTATCATTATGAGAACGGATGAAAATCATATTACTAGATTAATGTTAAATATGAAACGGGTAGATATAAGAGTAGAGGAAGAGTGAACAAGGTGTTATAGATTGTGTGAACAAAGATTTGTATTAAGTATGAGAATATTAAGATGCTAGTCAAAGTAGGAAAGTGAAAGAGGAAAATTTATTGCGCCAGACAAGAGAAGGATAACAGAGAGATAGTCTGACTACTTCATTTGTGGTATAATTAATCCTATCATGAATATATTTTACTAGATATAGATCTTCGCATGGCAGTGTTAACGAAGTAAAAGTGAATAAATTTATCTTCTACACACTACCTATCATGCAATGAAATTAAATGAGAACTGAATGTCAATTGGTTAAGTCTTTCAATAGTCTTGAAAGTCTTTCTATTGTCTTCTATCTCATTTGTTTACCCACTTATTTATATGTAGTTTTTTAAACTATTTTCCCATTTATTCGTCAAGCGTTTTTTTTATACAAACACTGATAATTATTTATTAGTAATTGCTTTTTATCTATATCCTGACTGATATTATAAATGCTAATGTAAGTTTAATTTTATGCTTTTACTTTTAACTATTCCTACAGATTATTATGAAATGTTGTGCATACGTTGACATATGTTCCGAAAACGACAAGCACAATATGACGTGATTTATTCAGAAAAAAATACTGTCCCTGTTAAACATACTTTAATGCGAGCGAAACCGCAGGTAAAAGCTAGTAGATAATATTATTTCAATTAAATATCTTTGTTAAGCTATGTGCGTATTAATACCTAATTAGTTGGCTTTATTAATAGAAATAAGGAGCGGACGAAAAAAGGTTATACTTGAGTGCGTAATATTTCACAAATAATCTCGTCTAATAAAAGGCCATTGCTCTGCGTATGAAATATCTGTTTTCTTGAGAACCTTTTGTTTTGTCTTAATGATTTATATAAAGAAACTAGCAATTGTTCGCTGCTTTATCTGCATTTGTAACAAGAATTATATTTGTGCAGTTTTTTTTTAATATAAATATCTAATTTACTTTTTATAAGATTAGGAATCTACCAGTAGAAGTTCCGTCACAAATTGTTTTCAAAAGTTAACGGAATAAACAGAGAGACAAAAATTTGTTATAAATAGCATTTAATATCCATTACAATGCTGTACTTTGATATTAACTCTTCTATTCTATATATTTGGATAGATTAGGGCGTTTCAAAAAAATTTTTTTTCTGTGAACCAGGCTCCATAGTTTCGTTTAAATGCCAAAATAGGACTCTGAAATATATAAGTCCTTAATATTATAATATATTAAGGTTGTCCGCATTGGATTTTTAATTTTACCATAAGAATAACACAGGAAAAATATATTTTCTTCTGATGTTTGTAACTAATGAACCATAATTAACTCTGCAGGTTCCATCAAACATTTTTGTAGAAAATTGAACGCTGTACAAAAAAAGTACTGATATTATTTTTCGAACAATCAACTCATTCAAACGCTATTAGACGTCAAAATTAAATTCATTATCAATTTAGCCGTTTTCTTTATAATACTCCCTTAGTTATGTGTCAATATATACATCTGTCTTTACTAATATTATAAATGTGTTTAGTTTGTTTATAAGCTTGTTTGCTTGTTTCTTACGCTTTCACGCTAAAACTACTTAACCGATTATAACGTATTTTCACATAGACATTCTCAGAGGTACAGAAAATAATATCGGATACCGTTTAACCAGAAATAAAGAGGTTTATCGCACATGATAGGTAATAACCTATCATGTACTCAGTAGATATTTCTACTGATACGGGTACCGGGTACGATTTGGGTACCCCGAACAAAAACTATTTCATACATATAAATAAAATCAAAGTCTCTGTTGTGTTTTCGAAATTATTCCCGAAACGATTCACCATTTTAACAAACTTTTACTAGCAGGTAGAGACTTTATCAGAGTATTTTAACTACTGTTAAGACTACGTCTGGTACCGATACGACACACCCCAGAGGCGAGACTACAACACCACCGCAACATTATTAGCGTCACCATACTAGAGATACATAAATTCTATACATAAATAAGAGCAATTATATGGAATTGTCTTATTACTTAAATAACAATAATTCGATACTTAATATTAATTTTGGGTTAGTAAGTTATTTTGGGGAATTGTGAGTAAATAGTATTGCTTTGATTTCCACAGATCGGCATATAAAAGGCAAGAGATATTGTTGGTCTACACGCATTACTATGTGGAAGTTATTGTAAGGCGAAGCTTTGTCCGGATAAATAATATACAGTGCCTAAATGACCGACTGACTGACTTTATGTATTTTGTAACACTACACTATTTATTATGACTAACCGCAGAAAGCGGTCAAACCCAATGACCGACTCGTATCTACGAGTCGTGTAGTACACCACTGAAAAGTGCAAATGCACTGAACAGTTACCTCGTCCCCCCCCCCCAAAGGGGGACAGAGACGGCTCCACGACGACTATTTATTATTATGCTTTACACGGTGAAGCTGTAAAGGCCTTACAAGGCCAATAGCGTAATCAGATCGAAAAGAATAAATGCTTTTCTATGATGAATAAAGAGTAATGATCAAATTTCATAGAGATTATTTAAAACGATGTTAAGGTTTTGAGTGTTTAATAATAACAAAGAATACAAAAAAATAGGGTATGATGTAAAGACGTGACCCACCGGTTCGTTTGCCTCTTTTGATATAAAAAAAAGAAAAGAACATTTTTTACTATAAAATTTTATATAACAAGTTAAGCCAATACAGCTGATTAAACACCTGAAGAACGTTTCGCAGACTGTTTCCGGGAAAGAGCAATAAAAGTGTGATTAAAATCTTTAAAAATTGAAGAAAAAGTGCTTGAAGGAAGAAAGGCAGCTTTGTCGTTAAATTCTTTGACAATAAAAATGGCTTATTTCATTTAATTTAGAATGATAATTTTATTCGTTTAGTTATTTCCTGTTCAGTTGCTCTTAATGGATTTCGTATTTATTCAGAGTAGAATGTATAAAACGGTAACAACAATTATATCTATCTAATACATTTAAACGAGCGATTCTTGTATATTTTTATACTGTTATATATTCAAGATCTCGGAAACGGCGAAAGCGATTTCCGTGAAACTTAGTATGTAGGTGATTTTGGGGACGATAAGTCGATCTGGCTAAATTTCATTCATAAAAAACTTTTTTTATCTGAGTTTTCAGACAATAATAATTCCTTTAAAAGAGCAATTCTTATTAATATATTTATA
Organism: Antheraea mylitta; assembly: GCA_014332785.1. Taxonomy (NCBI): domain Eukaryota; kingdom Metazoa; phylum Arthropoda; class Insecta; order Lepidoptera; family Saturniidae; genus Antheraea; species Antheraea mylitta. The sequence goes on from JACEII010000023.1 coordinate 4,428,696, forward strand.
CGACTAATTCTCTGTATATTTTTATATTGTTATATATTCAAGATCTCGGAAACGGCGAAAGCGATTTCCGTGAAACTTAGTATGTAGGTGGTTTCGGGGACGATAAGTCGATCTGGCTAGATTTCATTTATAGAACATTCTAATTCGAATCCGAGTAGTAGCAAAAAAGATATCTTTTTAATATTTTTTTTTTGTTGAAAAATAATAATTGTGTGACCTAATCCTAACAGTTTATTTTAATTTAAAAATATTTTTTAAAGAACCGAGCCGGACTCGTTCATCCAGGTACTTATAATTAAAAAGCTGAATATATGTTACCTACATGATATGACTAAACAAATGGCACGATAACGCACACACATACGTAAAGTAATATGGTAACGCCACACTGTCTTAGATAAAATGTGGAAATAAGATGGCGTATTCTAAATACGGTGGTGAAAAAGAAATAGCTATATTTTGCTTAGATTCGGGCGGATTGGCGGAGCAGCCGTCAAAAATAAGCTAGTTAGTTAAGTTTTAACAAGATGCTGTCGAAGCGCTTATGACATATCTACTGCTTTTTAGTTATAATATTATTGGGTAATAATTGTTTAATCAAGTTCTTAGCTTCTGGTAAAATTAACATAAAAAATGCGCGTAAAATTTACAATGTTCTTACTATTAGTGTTTTTATATTGTAGTCTATAGTTTTCAATCTATCAAACATTGCAATTATATTACTTGTGTTCGCGGTTTCACACATGTCTACAGTTATCTTATGTTGTTATTATTATTTGTTTTAATAAACAATTGAGTTATAGGGAATATGAATTCTGTGTAAATATTCCCAATATTCAAATATTTATTTATTTATTTACACGTTATGCGTTAATTACGCAATGGCGGACTTAATGCCGAAGCCATTCTCTGGCAGTCAACCAAATATTCCGTTATACCAATTTATGACGATCATTGGAACAGTACAAAAGTTGATATAATATTGCGACATGTAGTAGCTACTAATGACGAGATACATAGTAAAACAACAATAGTATGAAAATCGTTTAAGGAGTCAACTTTTATGTGATCGGTCAGAAAGTAGTATCGACGCCTTCTTAAAATGCTCTCTTTTCATATAAAACGCCAGAAGGAATAGTAAATTATATCTATTAAAAACGGTGTTGCAAGACAATGTAAGATACTTTTGTTGTGAATCCTTTTCTTAGTTCTCATTACAAATAAATCCTGAAATATAAACAATTTTGTAAAACGAACCAATAAAATTACGAAAATAACGTAAATATTTCGCAAAAACATAATTTTAGCATAAAAATAACTTGGATCGTTTTACACTACGTTATGTGTTATAACAGACAACATCTTTTTTGTCTTCCATGCGCATTTATATAAAAAGGAAACTTTTACTAAGTCGTCAAAAATAATAATGACCTCTCTCATTTCATCATATTCACCGATATTCTCTTGTGTGTTACTGATCTGTATGAAGAAGTAGAAAAACTTATTGAGACTTAAAACTAGTCGCTTTCAGTGCCTCTAGGCGTATAACATCATTTTGTTTTAGATAAAATAGAAGCATCTTCTGTCGGAATAGCTTGAATTTTCTTCGAAATTGGAGTAATTCGACTTGAATAAACGAAAGCCTTTCTGTTAGTTTATGAGTCTATTAAACCTAACAGAGATATATGATGAGAAAAAGGAAACCTTGATTTCTCACTGCTTGCCTTAGCTATGTGTATAAATTTTTCAATGAAATAAAACTCATTGTTACATAGATTTCACGTAGAGTAACGTACTTTGATGTAAGTGTTAAAACACGACATTTTTCTTTGATCGATATTTTTACCCCACTAATATATTTTTTACAGATTAAAAAATAAATAGATATATTTACTGGTATTTAGATATAGTTAGTGTGAATATAAATATCGACATTTTTTATTTCTGTGTCGTAAGAATGCAAGTAATTTTTCACATGGGAATAATTCGCACCGTGTTGAATGATTCAACCATTCGGCGAGGTTACTAACGAAACCTAGTGTGCATTGGACAGGTTCATTTAAATATTTTGATCTTCGTAGGCTTATTGGGAATTTATTTCTATAGCACATCCTTGAATTTCGTATTATTTTAGCTGGTTAGTTTTTAATAGAAATGTCATATATCAATTTCTTTATACCTTCCGTGCAACTAGGTAAGTAAATACTCACGTGCTGTAACCAGATTATTAATAGGACATATATTTAGTAACTAACAAAGAATAGGTTCAAGTAAAATATATATGTATATATTTGTAGAGATGTAAGAAAAAAAAACACTCAAGTTTTGATTATCATCATACTATGTATACTCTGAAAGAAGACCATCGTCTTTGTGAAAAGTGCATATACCTTATTCTTATAGACACCATTCCATGAGATTATTACCTAAAAATATTATTTTTATAAGTTAACGACATAAATAAAATACGAATAAATAAAAAAAATAGTTTAATATATCTTTTACAGTTTGAAATATCCGAACGTAATTTACCCAAGTATATGACATACTTTGTAGCAGCTGCCGGTTCAAATTTTGTTGATCATATCTGTAACATCTCATTTGTAGCTACTGAAAAAACCAGGTCATTTATTGTTTAAGAAATAACACAAGTTTTTAATCAAAACACTCCGTCTTATACCCTTTTTTTACACCTTATTGGCGGGAGAGCAGAGACTGCCGATTGGCACTGCGTCTGGTGCCCCGACAGATGTGGGTCCTCTAAGAGGCCCTGACTGCGGTCTGAGAGGTCAAACAACGTAGACCCCTAAAAAAGGAAGTGGGTGTTAGACCTCCCTTGACGAACTGCGGGAGTCGCATCAACACAATGAGTTTCCATCACATGGGTCCGTGCAGTTTAAACTGCCAGGAACAAGACATGCCCGTGTCCGTTTTATCCCTTACTTCGTAGACGGAGGGTTAAACTCGTGTATCTATGGAGGTATAGTGCTAAATCAATATGGCACAAGGCTCAAATTAAAATAAACTGTAATCTTTGAATAATTGATGCATGCAACTGAGATTTCATTACTCCCTCATGGAAAGTAAGTGTTTAAATTTCTATTACTTTTTTAATTATATTTTTTCCTTACTTCTTGACCGCTACAACCAAACGCTACAGTAAATGTACCGTGTGCATTTTTATATCCATTTAATAAAAGGCTTTTATTTTGAAATTACGAATAGACACTTTCTTATGTCATGGGAAGCAAACGAATAGGTGGTTCACCTGATGTTAAGTGATTACCACCGTTCATATACACTTGCAACATCAGGGGAGTCGCAAGTGCGTTGCCTGCTTGTGTTGGAGGAGGGAAGGGGGAGGAAGGGAAGAGAAGGAAGGAAGATCGAACGAAACGCAACAATGCAAGCACTGTTACATCACGTCGGTATTTCTGTGGGTCGGGTGGTACTACCTATTCATGCTGAAGCCAGTAATAGCTTCAGTAGATTCTACCACCTCTAAATTTTACACACTAAAACTTTATTTACGTATATACCTACATTTAAATTACTTGTTCCTTAAATAAAATATTCCATAGATATAGAGAGTACGTTGACTTTCGGTGTAGTGAGTTTATAAATCTGTCAACAATAATTTATAGCCAGCCGAGTCCCAAGACCTATCGCCTGTCTCACACTCGATTTGTCACGAACATAACAATGTTGTTCAATCCAGAGTTCATATATACGAAAACACGTGTAAGAAATTTATCTCACGTCTGAAAACTTTTGAAAGCAATTATTGATATTTCAACAGAGCTCTAACTTTATAAAAGCTGTTAAACTTTTAGTCGTGTAATTAATTGTTCTTTGGTTTCTTGCGATATCTAGAGAACTCTTTGGTATCTTGTAATACACGCCAAGATATTTATAGACAAATGGAAATAATTGAAAACGTACGTTAATTATAATAATAGTATGTTTCAGTTATTAACAAACTATAGCCAGTTGAAATGGGAATACAACAGTAATGAGTCATTACCGAGGAGTATCAATGACAATAGTCTTAATAGACGAATCGAAAGAAAATATGTACGAATATATAATGTACGAAGATTATTCTATGTTTCAATATGTAACAATATTATAATTAAAAAAATAACAAGCCAACTATAGCCAGTAATAATATTCGTCCAGTAGGACAGGCGAAGAAATTAATCCATACTGCCAACCAACTATAGCCATTTGAAACGGAAATACAGTGTCAATAGTAAAGAGTCATTACCAATGAGTATTAATGACAATAATGGCAATATATTTGACAATAATTAGGATTATATAAAATTACTACTAGAAACAATTTTTTGACATTTTTATATTAACAGCACAACAAAATTATAGAAACTAATTAAGAATCTCCACATAAACGACTATTTTTTTGTCGCTAGTAATTCAAATTATCAGTTGCCAGTTATTTTGTTAGTTTATAGAGTACTGAAAGTAAGAATAATATGACAATAAAATGAATATTCGTTGTTATTGTGTAAATTTCAGTATAAGCAACACATTATTTTTCCTTTCACCACCTATTAGTTGTTGCATAATGCTTATTTTTTCACACGTTGAAAGTTTACCGACCGACTACTAAAATTGTCAAAGATTATACCAGATAGCGGATAAGCAACAGCAGAATAACTTATTAAATATGTTATTTTCTTCGTAGGAACAATGCATTCCATAAACATACACATTCCACAAACACTGATAACAATATAAAAACAAAATATTTTTTCGTATTTATCTTTCAAAACCAGAATCAAAAATACTTTATTTAGCCTAGACTCTTATTAACCAGCATTGCATCACAAAATAGCCTAGTCATCGATCAGAAGAGGTTTCTTTTTTTATATCATAGGCAGCAAACGAACAGGTGGGTCTCTTGATGTAAAGGAATCACCACAGTCCATAAACACTAGCAACACCTGGTGACACACAAGTGCGTTGCCAGCCTGTGTTTGGGGAGATGGGTAGGGGAAGGTGGGAAGTGGGAGGGGAGGGTGAAAGGAGGTCGGTCTCCAGCGCTCTCAATGACCGAACGAAACACAACAATGCAAGCACTGTTACTTAATGTCAGTTTTCTGTGAAAGGACAGCACTACCCGGGTGAGCCGACCTACTCATGCCGAAACAAGTAATAGCTTCAGCGTGACTCTTTCTTCTTCCTTTCAATAATATATCAAGTAGTCAATAAAATAGAAAAAGGAGTTCGTTACTTGAAAATTGTAAAACACATTATTAATCATAATTCTTTATACTCACTTAGGCATATATTATGTTATTATACGTTTGGGACATAAATTCTGGTTGGCATCGTTCCAACCCGTCACTGATCAATGGACGAATGATCCCTATTTCAATCCATCATTTTCTAAATCGTTCCAAATACTCGATCGAAATGGTTCTACTTTTTTGTCTGTTCGTTCACACTGACAAAATGAAATATTTCTTGTTAGATGTAGTATGTTTCAACATCTTTTGTGCGGCATTATCTTACAAAAGAGTCGTATTTCTATTCTAAGACCGTAATCCTTTCAATAAAGGGTGAAATATTTCTTCTACTGTATGTACAAAATTTGATAATTTATACTAATATTAGCTGGTTGAAGTTGTCCTGACTTGATAATAAAAAAAATTCTAGAGTAAAAAAATTCTAGAGCGTCACCTGCCGGGTCCAATTGTGAATCTAAACCATTCTCGGATCCACTGGAACACGCACATAAAATTTCATCAAAATCGGCCCAACCGTTTTGGAGGAGTTCAGTGATATAAAGATTATAAAGCTGGAGGTTTTGTTTACTTATTTGGTTGAACGAGCTAATTTCAGGAATTATTGATCCAATTTGAGAAATTATTTCGGTGTTTGAAAGCTCATTTGTCGAGGAAAGCTCTATATCATCACGCTAAGACCAATAGGAACAGAACACCAATGAAGAACGTTTCACAATCGGGGGTTTTCCTATTGATAGCTACTACTGCGTGTTAGCGTCCACACGGACGAAGTCGCGGGCAGAAACTAGTACTTGATAAGGCGTAAAAGAGTACAAACAAACAAAGACACATTCGTATTTATAATATTAAATAGAATATACATACACATAGCAAAAACATCTTCTTAATTGCAAATATTTGTGTTTACTCTACGAACTTACTTAGTTTTATTTTCTGTTTTACTTAAAGCCACATGCTGTGAATTTTCATTAGTTCTATTAAGTATTAAGCTTATATACAATTTGTTCACTGTTTTATTCTTTCTTAAGAAGAAACTTAACTTCTTATTAAATTCAATGAACCAATAAAACTGGATAATATTGTAAATGTGAACTTAACAAAACTTAATTATCGTGAAATTTTGAATATGCGTTTTTGAGATACAGACAAGGCTACACAGCGTACGGGTAAACTACGAGAAATACGTCAAATATCTATACCCATATTAACGCGAACGAAGCAGTAGAGAAAAGTTAGTTCGTAGTATATAAAAGACGTGAACTTTTGAAAAACTATGAATGTGTACGAATCACAGGAAGCAAGCGATAGTAGAAGGGTCGTAAACTTTGTTATTGTCCAATTTTAATTTATTGTGTGTAGTCTCAGTATGGGATTCGTTGCCAAGAACTTCGTACTGTCTAGTCTAGCCAAGAGAGGTACTGAATTTACTATCTCAGGTCATTTACCTTTGTATTACATACATAATGTGTGTAAATGTTCTGGAATTGTTTTGAGGAGAGATAATTTAGATTAACTATATATGTATGTGGACGGTTTAAATAAAAGAATAGGTTGAATAAAATTACAACCATTCATAAAAATATTTTTTCAGAGTTCCATAATTTATTAAATGTGTCATTATTATAAGAATACAATATACTAATAATAACACTTTTGTAACTACATATAAATACATGTATATTATTTATTACTTATATTTATTTAATGTAAATAAATATAATCAACTATTTAATGTTATATAGCGAATTCTTGTAATTTTTTATGGTAGTGGCATTGTTGCATATCTATACTAATATTATAAAGAGGTAAAGTTTGTGAAGTTCTAGGGAGTAATCTCAGGATTTACTGGTCCGATTTGAAACATTACTTCAGTTTTATATAGCTCATTCATCGAGGAAGGTTATAAGCTATATATCACACGCTAAGACCAATAGGAGCGGAGCACTAATGAATAATGTTTCCAAACCGTTTTTATTTCGCTGCGTGTTAGCGTTAGCCCAAAGTAACTAACTATTGGCAGAGGCTATTGGATGATATCTTAGACTAGTACCTCATATTTTTGTAAGATGGCTTTATATGATACTATCCAAATACAAACATGTCCGGCGTATATCCAGCGGGAATAATGCAATTATTGTGTTAACCGACCGAATGAAGCTCAGTCGCCCAGAACTATAATAAAATTGTAAATCCGTGTTGGAACGTGCATTACTTTAAACTTCTTTAACCAATTAAATTGTAGTTTTCAAATTAATATACCTGAGACTTAGCAACGACGTAGGATACATAATATCATGCTTTTATTTAGGTAAAATAAACACAAATTATCTGTAATATGTAACAAAATAAGGACAGCATATAATTAGAATAGTATATATTTCTCATGGAACATCAAATACAGGTGAACGAAGATGTAGTCCGGTGAAGCTGTAAAGGCCTTGCAAGGCCACTAGTTTTTGTTTTTGACGCGATGGTGGTTCAGTCTATGACGTGTTCCGATATCGTGTCTATCGACGTACGATCGAATTTCGATAGGTGGTAGAGCCACACTGAAGCCATAATCAGCATGAATGAGTCGTTTCGCTCGGGGTAGTACCACTCTCGCACAAAAAACCAACGTGAAGTAACTGTGCTTGCATTATTGCGTTTCGTTCGGTTAGTGAGAGTGCCCTTTCTCACCAACACACTTGTGACTCCTCTGGTGTTGCTGGCGTCTATGGATGGCGGTGATCACTTAACATCAGGTGACCCATTAGTTCGTTTGCCTGCTATAATTAAAAAAAAACTGAGTCGAAGCTTTACCGAAGGAAAGCATCGAGATGATAGGTTTATGGTCGCGCGTTATGGTCGATACACGTTCGATGTCATCCGCCCGGTCCTGCCGGGGTGGATGGGGAGAAGTTTGTGCCTCCTGTCGTTCCGTCTGCGACAGGTACTGACTAGTTTCGGCTGCTTCGTTTGGTACCTGAACCGGATAGCACGCAGGGTGCCAACCGCCGTATGCCACGAGTGCGGCGTTGAACTACACATTGCACAGCACACACTATGTGATTGTACAACGTGGGAGGCGCAACGCATTCTGATTGCGGTGGAGGGACAGGATCTCTCGCTGCCTAGCGTGGTGGTGGTAGGTGGTAGAGCCAAGCTGACGCTATTACTGGCTTCAACATGAATGTCCGGGGTAGTACTACTCTCTCACATAAACACCGACGTGAAGTAACAGTGCTTGCATTTTTGTGTTTCGTTCGGTCAGTAAGAGCGCCGGAGGCTCACCTCACCTTTTCCCTTCCTCCCCCCCCCACCCCAACACAGGCTGGCAACGCACCTACGATTTCCCTGATATTGCAAGTGTCTTTGGACGGTAGTGATCACTTAACATCAGGTGATCCACATGTTCGTTTGCCTCCTATGATATAAAGAAAATGGAATAATGTGGCCTCCTGTTGTGAGGAGGTCGTCTCGCAGAAGGAGGCAGTAGAGAATGCCTCCGTGAAGAACCCTCTAAGCAGTCCTCTCCGGCAACGGAGGACCAGTAGAAGGCAGTTTGCCCGCCTCCTCCTACCACTACAGCCGAACCTAAGGAAAATGGGTCGGGGGTCATCTTTCCATTACACAGGTCCGGTGGATGGAGGAGACGGCCGGTGTTTACACGCTGGCGCGGTACGATGAAGTCTGTAGAGATCTCGTGTCACCCTAACTATAGAGACAGAGGTACAACGTAAACCAAAAATAAGTGAATTTTCATTTCAATTGTGTCACATTAACGAAATTTGTGGACAGAAAAAGTGCCGTATCGTAAATGGGACTTGGCTTTTAATACAATAATAAAAAGTATGTATTAATCAATTAGCCTGTCGTTGCTAAAGTTACGCGTTTCTGCGTAAATTTTATGCTCTTATTTACTGCCTCGGGCCACTCCTAGCGAGTAATACTTATTTACCGACCCAGGAAGATTAGTATTTTATTACCAAGTGGTGACTGTCGAAAATGAATTAGATAGGTCAAAATACCGTTAGTGGAAAATCGACGTATCTTCTTGTTAACGGACAATAAGATATTATTGAATATATGTGGGGTATTACGAACATTTTATACTGTAACAGATTTGTATAATTATATAACTAAATAAAAACTATTGAACGTGTTAGGATAGAATATGACGTGGATAGGATAGTACTATGACTATTCGATGAAGAACTTTTCTTAAGTGGTTCTAGACTACTTTTTTTTTGTTACTTTCATTACTACCCAACGAATAGAGCGAGAATCATCTCGTAATTATATATTCACTATGATGTCTACTACTAATATCTATACTAAAATAAAACTGTAACAAGTCGAAATCTGTACATTAAATATTTTTTGAAAATTTTAATCAGGGTAGACTATGTTATCGATATAAAAGCCAAAAATAATCTTTTTACAATTTTTGTCTGTCTGTCTGTCTGTCCCTATGAACACGCATCACTCTGAAACTACTGAACCAATCTTGACGAAACTTGACATAGTGATAACTAATATTACGAGATTACATCAAATATACTTTTTGTCCCATAAAACGTAAAGGGTTCTCTAGGATAAAGGATTAAAGCCTAGAATCAAAACCTTCATTACTCTGAAAGTACTGAACCAATTTTAACGACATTTAAACTGATATTACAAGGCTACATCCAGGATGCTTTTTATCCCATGGTTCTCCAAGATAACGAAAAACAAAAATTTGTAGTTAACGTAACTAGACTTTTTTACGACACCTTAGTACAAGAGCCGGCAACGTTGAAAGAACAAGAATTTTAGAATACCTGGTTCTTTAATATATAAATATTTTTTTTTTATCATAGAAGGTAAACAAACAGGTGGGTCCCGTGATGTTAAGTGACCACCACCCTCTACAGACTTTAGCAACTCCAGGGGTGTCGCAAGTGCGTTGCCAACCTGTATATGGGGGAGGGTAAGGGAAGGCAAAGGAGGAAAAGAGAAGAGAGGTGGGCCTCCGGCGCTCTCACTGACCAAACGAAACACTACAATGCAAGCACTGTTATTTCATTATTATTTCACATCGGTTTTCCGTGAGAGGGTGATATCAGTCCGAAAGGACACTTGGTAGCCGGTTAACGTTGTATTTTCAATGCACATTTTGATTTATGAATAGGTTTAGGAACATTTTTTTTCAGTAACTTTTAAACGCAATTAAAAGCATGAATTTGTTATAGTCAGACACATTTCTTTATAAACAATCATATATATACCCGCTGATATATTTTATAAATAAAAATAATAAATTTGAAATCAATTTTTTTTTCCATAGCAAAGAACAAATTTCATTTTATTATTATTTTAAACATTATTGATATTAAAATTTCACCATATACAATAAACAACGATAAACGTAAACGTATAACTTGGGATTGACGCCATCTTAAATATATGCGTCGTCGACCATCAGGCTATACGAAACCGAAATACCTTGGGCCGGTGAGGTGAAATATCTCGGCGTCACTTTAGATGTTTATCTAAAGTTAATTCGATCAACTTAATTCGATTCACACACAGATAGAGTGCGAAACAAAGCCGCTATGGTCTTGGGTCGTCTCTATCATTTGCTTTGTCATAAAAGTAAAATGTACCCCAGTAATAAACTCACTTTATATAAAACTTGCATCCGTTCGATTATGACGCACAGTTGTTCGGTCTTTGCACATGCGCAAAATCGTATTTAAAAGTTGCAGGTTCTCCAGAACCGAGCCCTACGTAAAATCACCGGTGCCCCATGGTACGTCCGGAATAAGGATCTCCACAGGGACCTGGAGATGCTTTCTGTTTGGGCGTATATAAAATCACTCACACGTAGTTATTTCGAAAAAGCCGCGAATCAACCTAGCCCTTTAGTGGTATCCGCCGCGAACTATGAACCCGTACCCAACGCTGCGCAGTATAGAAGACGACCACGACACATTTTTACCTTCCCTCTTGATTCAATCACGTCAGCGAAAGATTACTGATCTTCAAACAGAGCGTGTTCACGCCCACGCCCGCATAACCACAGATAATTTTATAAATATATTTAAAATACGTTTTCGAAACAGCTTATAATTCTTAAACAATAATTTCAAGCAAGTGACAGTTGACGCTTCGGCGCGATGTTTGACGCTTCGATACGGTGTTCATATATTTTTCTTTAATAAAATGGAGTATAAAAAGGTTTTAATACAAGTTGAAGATAGTTATGAGAAAGTAAGTGGTAGAGTGGTAGACGATTTTTTTTTCTCGAAATGACTACGCTATTAACCGAGCAAGATCTTAACAGCTTCAACGGACTACAAACAACGGAGTGGTAGATGATGCTACGAACGGGTACTAGACTTATTTGGAAAGAAATCACATGTAGTCTGGTAATGTTTCAGTTAATCCGTGGATAGTTTGGATTCACAATTGGAAACGGTAGTTGTGGCTGCAATCGGGTATCAGTTTTATTCAATTTTTTCACGTTAAAAAATATAATTGAAACCAGTGATAACCAATTTGGTGCAGACGAAGTTGCACGGGTCAGCTAGTTTTATTTAATAAAATTGTAAAACTAATGTAGGTTTTTATCACGTATTTTGACATTCTATAATTAATTATTTTCTTGTCTTACTTTTTTTTACTAAGATTGTTACTTTTATTAAAAATAAGTATGTGTATAGTTATGTAGACACGTTAGAAGTTATACTTCTTTGGCGTAACAAGAAAAAAAAATCAAAAATTTTATCTCTCGCCTTATTGTACGTTTGTAGAAAAAGCGACACTAACAATAGAAAAAAGGTATTTAATACATTGAAAGTTTTATTATAAACAAAAAATGTTGACTATAGCTAACTTCAGGGTGTCCGTGACGGTGTGCGCGTGCATCGTAATAACTCCAGTGTGTCGGTTTTTCGTGACGGTGTGCAGGCTCATCGAAAAATTTACTCTCATCATTTTTCCCTAACGCGCCAAAAGAAGTATAACTTAAACAAGAATCGCCAAATCTTACCAAGTATTCCTGTTTACAAACTTGCACAGAAACGGGTCACTTTGTAGTTAAATCGATAAATATAAAAATACAGGCGACATTTTTCCATGCCCTGTTTTTAATCAGTGTCCTTTGTATGGTCATCTATCACCAAATGTAAAAAAGTGGAAAATATTAATGTATATAGACTCAATGATACTCTTGTTAACAACACAGGAACTAATTTGTAGACAATGAACTCTGAGCAAGTCAAAGGCAAGGCCAAGTTGTTTTTGTTATTGTCAGCCATCGCTCTAGATTATATATTAATTGAGGGTGAAGATAAATTATATGGTTGAACACCAGAGTATTTATTTGGTGTTTTTCTTCGTAATTTACCGACTTATTGTTAGATCAATATCTAACCTGTTGTCAAGCGACCATATGGACTGAAATGGTTTGGGTTCAAACTTCAAATGGCTTTGAAATTCAGCTGTTAGAACACACACAGAGGCGGTTGATGAAAGATTGTCAACTAAAGGTTGTAGTTGAGACGTCGTTAATGGAATCCCTATCATGCGTTAGTTTTTTAAAGTGAATCATCTATAGGCGGCAGGTAAACCTGATTGCTGACGTGGCGACGCTAAACACGAACATTGCACTGTTAACGAAATACTCGTAAATATTTGCAACCCTATCTTGCAGACCACTTGTTTTACTAGTGTTACGTGGCACGCGCCGACGACCAAGCGCCTTTTGATAAATGCCGCCAAACACATCGCGCCAGTGCCTAGTAGAATTTTTGTATTTAATAAAAATGAATATTTATGTAATAAAATAAATAAACAGTCATTATTTTATGGAACTAATTTGTATTTTTTTTAGCTTTATCTTTTCATTATGTAATAGCTGATTCCGGTCGTAATTTGTTCTTTTATGCATATAACTTATACAAAACAATTTTGATGTTTTACATCTGCCAGACGTCCCGTAACGGCTCAATTTTTGCGTCGTAAATTCACACCCATACTTAGATTTAAACGTACGTCGATTTCTTATAAAGTGTTCTCGGACATTAAAGTGCAAAGGAACCCTATTCTGACTCAGCGCTTTTGAACCTTCGCTACAATTATTCAGATAAATTTAGTTTAGTTCGAATTTATCATGCGGACGCGTGACACTTACCCCAAACATAACCTAATTACATTGTCATCACTACATAGTATAAAACAAAGTCCTCTGCTACGGTTGTCTGTCTGTCTGTTAGCTATACACTCAAGAACTACTGAACAGATTTTCATGTCGTCTTCGCTAGTAGATAGAGTGATTCATGAGGAAGGTTTAGATAATTTTTTAAGGTTTTTCTTATTGTCAGGACGGGATAACTTCCACCGTACCCGCTTGTATAGTAATAAATACTAGATTTTATAATTTTGTTTTTAAATAATACCTCCGGTTAAATACTTATAACAGATCGACTAGGTGTCTACGAATACAATTACATCCGAGATGCCATCGAGTACCGACATCAAATTAAATAGAAACTTATTTACTGCAACATAAATGTATATCTTAATGTGAATATTTGTGTATTAATCAGGGTCAAATGACTGCAAGGATTCTAAAAACAATTGTTTCTTCAGAATTGATTTTGATTACCCGTTTACATTAATGAAGAACAATATTCTTATTTGTATTTATTTGTATATTTATATCTTTACAAGGTCTCTACCTTAAATGTCTTGATGAATTTTAACTTAAGATATCGTTAGATTTATCTTAGTTACGTGAGTGATATAGCCTATGAGTGCGTTTCAGTAAGCACTCACAACCATCACGCTTACGACCACGGGCTTTCCTATTCCACTTAGTTCTGAGCGTTATAATCGTAAACCTAAGTGCAATTGATTATGGAGCGCTTTTAGCGTTGATAGTAATGCGTAAATAATACAAAAGGGCAAGCTACAAATATAAGGCTAAAGCTTCAAGAGGTTAAATTACGATTTTTCAACATTTAAAAGTAAATTTTAATAATTGTATTTTAAATTATTTTATACTGAAAAAATATATTATTCAATTTTTATATTTAATTTTTCTAATTAATATAATTAATTTTTTTTTTCTAAACTTGTTTTATATAATTATATTTACCTGTAGTAGCATGCAGAGCAACAGTTGCGAAACATACAGTTCTACTAAAATATCCCTTATCGTATCAAATAATTAAACTTTCATGGTCGCCATACTTGTTGTTTTGAGTTCTAAAAAATGCTTCTAATTTTCTCAACGCTCACCCACCTCTACATATGGGTTGCTATGAGCTTCGCATGATTTGATCGCGTTATTAATGACATTTTCGCCGCGACTACAACGATCGTAGTCGCAATGTTGAACGGCCAAGAGTTTTTTAGGCGTTGTGAACGCTTAGCACCTTACATTATACGAGCACTTAAACGTCATTTTTAAATCAAAAGAGAAAGAGTTTACAATCTTCTTTCTTTTATTATCAACAATTGTACTTTTGTTATTGTTTATCGGTCCACGGAGCTAGCGTGTTATATTCAGCTGTTATCAAATTAATATATAAGAACGAATGTTAATTTATGAGAGACAATTATTTTCTTAATATACCTATTTGTTTAAATAAATAAAACAAAATGGCTTTAGATTCACAAGCTCAAAGTTAATTGCAAATAACATAAGAAAATTAACTGTATGAAAATTATAACATTACAATCCGCAACTTATGCAGCCTTTCGGAAGAGCTGTGACAAATCCTCGCCAAACTTTTAGACCGCTTTGAACATGGTTCCGCAGATATAAATGTTGATATAAACATTATATTATAAGTACCTATAACATGGAGATAAAGATGAACAAATATCATTTATACATTCCTATAATAATAATATTTTAACTCTGTTTTATATTAAATTCTTGACTATATAACACACAAGTCCGAACATACGGCTATATTCAGAACGGTTAGAATTTAATTAATGAAAAATTAATAAATATAAAATAAACGAGGACTGTGCAATAATTAAGTATTTTCAATTGACTATATATCAAAGTACCTATATACATAAACATAACTAAAAAAGCACCAGCCGACACTGATTATTTCCACCATGAATAAAATAATATCTCTATAGGAAGATGATGCTTATGTTATAGTGAAATATATCCACCTACAGATTTTCATATTATGGAGAAGGTGGGTGAGAAGTTGAAATAAAAGGTCAACTATATATTATGATATGATTGAAGTTAAAAGTAGCAATAGGTTAATGTCAAACTATTTTAACAATATACTTCTTTTGCTTTCATGCATAAAAATGTACCCATACAAGAGTTTTTTTTGTCGAAGACATAAGGCGTTAAATCCGTTCAGTGAGGGAACAGATTTGTTTTTAAGCAAGAGTGTGTAGGTATAACTGTATCTTAGACATATATCTAACTAATAAAAAACGAACGAGCCTTGCAGTAGTAACATATGTTATCTCACATGTTTTCCTATTTCAAATTGAGATTACATCAGGTGAATGTTAAACGGTGATACCGTTCAATCGTGTGATAGTTCATGGTCACATTTAATATATAAGATAATAATATCAACACAAATACTAATAAACAACAAAGAGAACTTAAGTTAAAGTTTATCCTAAAACTTTTAAAAGTATGAGATCGACACTCTTAAATATAAAAAGTCACATTTACCTTTAATAAACCAAATTGAAGGGTTTCAAGGTTGATCATTACGTAATTGCTTATTGTCGAAATGCTGCACGGTCGAACAAAGGAAAGCTGGAGGCGCCTCGAAATGTATGGCACGGTGTGATTCATCATTTTAGTGTTCATTACACCAGTTCGTTTTTGCGTAAATGGGGCACCTGATGTTAAAAGATCAGCACCGCTGATAAACACTAGCAACACCAGGGGAATCGCAAGTGCATTACCTGCCTGTGTTTGGGTGAAGCAAAAGGGGGAAGGAAGCAGAAGGGGGAAGGAAGGTAGTCTGCCGGCGCTGTCACTGACCGAACAAAACCCAACAATTTAAGAACTGTTACTTCACGTCGGTTTTCTGTGAGTGGGTGGTACTACCCTAAACGAGTCGACCTATTCATGCTGAAATCAGTAGTAGCTTCAGCGTAGCTCAACCACCTTCTTTCAATTTTGCGTTCCTCTAGTAATTAGGTCAAATATTAAGCATCTATTTTTTAATTGATTTAGAGCCAAAAACGACTAATCAGTAATCCCTGAGAATATTGCAACTCTTTTACCATTCATGTTGTATATATGTGACGTCAATTTATTCGTCATGTTATTGGTCGATTATATTTTAAGAATGAAAATATATGTCAATTTATATTGAATTAATTAGTATAAATTATTATAATACATTAGTATAAAATAGATTTAAAATATATAGGTATATTTTACGTAAGCAATGCTGTGTTCGTAATAGTATTTTTTCCTCGAACTGACTACGCTATTGACCTAGCAAGGTCTTAACAACTTCACCGGACTACGGTTCGTAATAGCAAATTACTATATAAATGCTAACTAATGTATGCACGCTGAATTGTAAAAACCCAAATTCAAACCGAGACACTACTCAATTCATCTGGATATCGAGATAAGTCACTGTGTCTTAGGTATGACGTTAAACATTATTATCATAATAAAGAACAACCATCAAACATAAATGGCAAAAATAAATAGCACATCGTAAAATTTACAAGGAGAGGCCATATTAATTCAACTCTATTCGTGGTAACAATTATTAGTTTATGTAACCAAATGTAGCCGTTATAGGCTATGGAGTTCACTCGGTTAAGTGTTTGCGGAGCGGCAATATATTGACGCAATTATTCTGGTTCTACATAAAATACACTTACGTGTTACGGCTGACTAAGCGCAGTTCAAGCTACATTACATTTTACCTAATGTTTCCTGCGGTTTTACTTTAGTTTTTGTGTAACGAGCATGCAAAATGTTATAATGATCGATTGAGATTCTGTTGGTTACCTAGAGCCACGCTGAGTGCACGCCGCACGCCTAGCATGAATAGGTCGGCTCAACAGGGTAGTACCACCCGACACACAGAAAACCGACGTAAAGTAACAGTGCTTGCATTGTTGCGTTTTACGGTCTAAGAATTTTTCAAAATCGGAGTATTTTTTTCTCTTGAGAGCTTCTGCTACGTGATAGCGTTAGCCCGCATGCGGACAAAGTTGCGGGCAGAGACTAGTCGTAAAATAAATAAGACTATCTTTGTCAAAGAAGAGTTTTAGATCTAAGTCATATTTACTTCAATTATTATGTACATACATTTATGTGGAGGTATGTTTTCCGTAATCTTAAATCTTTTATTCAGGCTAATGAACAGAAAGTATAATGGTAAGTAATTTGTTTCACTATTAAACTATGTTTACGCTTATTGGAACCAATTTAATTTTATGCAATATTGTTAATGTTCTGCAGACTTGAAATAACCGTTTTTATAATTAAGTTCAATAATAATACATCGTAAAAATAATACGAATTTGTAAGCTAAAAACGGATAATGAAATGTGTTAAATGTGCATTGAAGCTTAAAAAGGAATTATGAAATTAAAATTGTACATACTCTAATGATTTAGAAAATTACTCATCGAGTTCTGTAGTTAACTATAATAAAACTGTAACAAGTCGAAATCTGTACATTAAATATTTTTTGAAAATTTTAATCAGGGTAGACTATGTTATCGATATAGAAGCCAAAAATAATCTTTTTACAATTTTTGTCTGTCTGTCTGTCTGTCTGTCCCTATGCACACGCATCACTCTGAAAGTACTGAACCAATCTTGATGAAACTTGACATAGTGATAACTAATATTACGAGATTACATCAAATATACTTTTTGTCTCATAAAACGTAAAGGGTTCTCCAGGATAAAGGATTAAAGTCTAGAATATAAACCCGAATTACTCTGAAAGTACTGAACCAATTTTAACGAAATTTGACACGGTGATAACTAATATTAGAAGACTACATCCAGGATACTCTTTGTCCCATAAAACGCAATGAGTTCTCCAAAATAACGAAAAACAAAAATTTGCAGTTAACGTTACTAGACTTTTTTGCGACACCTTAGTACAAGAGCCGGCAACGTTAAAAGAACAAGAATTTTAGAATACCTGGTTCTTTAATACATCAATATATTTTTTTTTATATCATAAGAGGCAAACGAACAGGTGGGTTACGTGATGTTTAGTGACCACTACCGTCTATAGACACTAGCAACACCAGGGGATTTGTAAGTGCGTTTCCAACCTGTATATGGGAGAGTGCAAGGGAACCTCCGGCACTCTCACTGACCGAACGAAACATTACAATGCAAGCACTGTTATTTGACGTCGGTTTTCTGTAAGTATTCTGGCAGTATTAGCCCGAACGAGCCGACCCATTCATGCTGAAACCAGTAATAGCTTCAGCGTGGCTCTACCACCTACAGAAATTATCAATATATCAATAGACAGAATTTAGGACACTTGGTAGCGGGTTAACGTTGTATTTTTAATAGGCATTTTGATTTATGATTAATCAATAATAAGTTTAGGAACATTTTTTTCAGTAACTTTTAAACGCAATTAAACATTCAGACACATTTTTTATAAACAATCATATATATACCCGCTGATATATTTTATAAATAAAAAAAATAATGTGGTGTCGTGGGACACCAGGTAGGAACGAAGTTCTTTCGGCTAATGTAGAATCGACACTATTTGGGAAAAAAAAATCGTGCTTAATTTTATGTAATCGTAATTCAAATTATCAATTAAAATAACAAAATATGTCTCTTTATTTTTGTTTGACAACATAAAATTACATAGAAATAGAAATAATTACGAAAAAGGAGAAAGAGAAAGATATTATACACTACTCGCTTATGTATACGACTGTCGCGCCTGCGCACGTCTCATTTAACTGTTTTATTCCATGCACTTTTCGTTACAGTTTTACTATCACATTTTTTTCAGTTCGGTCGCGCAGCAAAATCTCTATCTCCTCCAAACCTGCCGTAAGGAACTTCGTTCCAATAATAAATTTCAAATCAATTTTTTTTTTCATAGCAAAGAACCAATTTCATTTTATTAAACATTATTGACCACTATATACAACGATAAACGTAAACGTATGACTTGGGATTGACGCCATCTCAAATATATGCGTCGTCGACCATCAGGCTATACAAAGCCGAAATACCTTGGGCCGGCGAGGTGAAATATCTTGGTGTTACTTTAGATAAATACTTAAATTTCGATTCACACACAGAAAGAGTGCGAAACAAACCCGTATGGTCTTAGGTCGTTTCTATCATTTGCTTTGTCATAAGAGTAAAATATCCCCCAGACAAACTCACTTTATACAAAACTTGCATCCGTCCGATTATGACGTACAGTTGTTCGGTCTTTGCACATGCGCAAAACCGTATTCAAAAGTTGCAGGTTCTCCAGAACTGAGCCCTACATAAAATCACCGGTGCCCCATGGTACGTCCGGAATAAGGATCTCCACAGGACCTGGAGATGCTTTCTGTCTGAGCGTATATAAAATCACTTACAGGTAGTTATTTCGAAAAAGCCGCGAATCATCCCAGCCCGTTAGTGGTATCCGCCGCGAACAATGAACCCGTACCTAACGCTGCGCTGTATAGAAGACGACCGCGACACATTTTTACCGACCCTCCTGATTCAATCACGTCAGCGAACGATCAGTACCAGCCTGTCTCTTCAAACAGAGCGTGTTCTCACCCACGCTCGCATAACCGCAGATCACGCCGCCGTGGTCTGGGACTAAATTTCGCTCCCGTACACCAAATTAGGCCCTTTTCGGCAACGGCTCAAGCCTAGATCTGTTCCCTGGGCGTGGAGCCCTTGAGTACGCTGCTCATGCGATACAGTGACACAAGAGTTCTACCCTTATTTTTTGTTATCCTATCCTACATAGTTTAGAGAATTTTTTTCTACACAAAATACATATAGAAGTTGTTGAGGCAAGCATGCTTGGTACACATGCATGTTTCAATAACTTATATACGTATATAAGTTACCGGACTACTAAGACGAGCGCTTAAGGCACTCAGCCGATTTTATTTAGGCAACCAGTTCAAGGGTACACGGCACACCTCGGCTTGGTTGCCTGTTGCATGTAAAATCGCGACCTATCTTAACTAATCTAGCTAACTATTCATATATGTATGAGTTGTTGAAACGTATATGTATACCAAGCATACACGCCTCAACAACTCCTGCATATATTTATTATCGGAAAATTGAGAGTTTTTTAGTTCGATAAGGAAAAAAGTAAACCCTTCCACTTTCATGTGTAACATGTTTCATTCATCATCATTCAGTATTTCATGTGTTTCACGTGTGTGGGGGTGATCGTGTAGTGTTGTAGCAGTGATGTATATTTGTGTGTCACCGTATCGCGCAAGCAACGCACTCAAGGGATCGTTACCGAGGGATTGAACCTGATGTATAAAACTGGCTTGGTTTGAAGGTGATAGGTACTATGTTGTGAGTGGTACAGAGATTATTTATAAAAATATATTGGAAATATATTTCAAATACGTTTTTGAAACAGTTTATAACTCTTAGACAATAGTTTCAAGCAAGTGACATTTGACGTTTTCGGCGGGATGTTTGACGCTTCGATACGGTGTTCATATATTTTTCTTTAGTACAATGGAGTATAAAAAGGTTTTAATACAAGTTGAAGATAGTTATGATAAAGTAAGTGGTAGAGATGTTTATTCAGTTTTATGTAGGTTAGTTTTTATTTTAATTGATCCTGGTAGATGACGCTACGAATGGGTACTAGGTTTATTTAAAAAATGAATACATGTAATCTGGGTATATGTTTAAGTGAATCCGTGGATAGTTTGGATTCACAATTGGAAACGGTAGTTGTGGCTGCAATCGAGTATCAGTTTTATTTGCGGGGTGGTAGGGCTTTACAGCCTGACTGGGTCACAACCACCATGTACATGACGAAAAAATCCGTAATAGTGATTCGCTTCTGCGCGTCGCGTTTCGGGATCAGCCTGTGCATATCCAGCTTTTTGTAGGCCGGCATGATAGTGGCGACCAGCGATGGATAGTGTGTCACTCGGTGGTCGCTATTGTTTTTGGATTGTACTGTGCTTACCATCAGGCATAGTGCAGGCATTTTGCCGTGCTACGATAAAAAAAAGAAACAATTTTTTCGCGTGATAACCAATTTGGTGCAAACGAAGTTGCACGGGTCAGCTAGTTTGAAATAAAATTCACTTAATAATATAAAACTTATTTAATGAATTAAACAATCTTGTCCTCAGACAAATCTTATTATTTTAATATTTTTATATTTAAAAGATAACTGCGGTACGAAACATCAACCATATATAGCAGACTTCTTTACCAATCACCAATTACAATAATTTATAGATAAAAATAAATAATTTATTATTATGTTTAGGATTTGTACCCATAATAGTAGCAAGGTGACCGCTTCACTCAGAGCGCTGTCCACGAGCACATTTATAGATAATTATGGAAAAACTAGCCGCCCTTGGATGCAATGTTTTAATGTGAGGCGTCATAAGTGTTTAATCGATTTAGATATTTTTTGGCAAAAAGATGTTTACTATTCTTTGGTCATAAAAGTTACGCAAGAATCTTCACATAAATAACTTGTTTTTTATTGGGCGGGATTTTAGATATGGGTATCTTCTAAGATGTTTATTTACATTGTATTAGCTAACGTATTTTGATTTATTCTTATCGTATAATTAACATCCGATTTCTTTTCTTTTGATAGTACTGCAATAAAATATGGCGCAAGATAGATGTCTGTGAAGACGCATCACAGTGTTCTGACCTTGTGGGTTTTAAGGTTTATATAATATGTTGTCAGAGTGCCATTAATGTGTGAATAAAGTAATAATTAATTGGTTAATGAAATAGTATGCTGCAAAGGGCTATTTTGATCTGCATTAAATGCTTATCGCAAGCGGAGTATTTAATTAGATAAATATTATTGTCATATATAAAATGTAAATAGCACCTGAAATTTCCTTCGTACGAGCACGCATGGAGTCTCATTTGCTTAATTTAAAATTATACACAAATCATACATTGTGAAAACTGTATCAATTCCTTTTTGTAGTGTAGATCGGTGAAGCTGTTAAGACCTCGCTAGATCAATAGCGTAGTCATTTCGAAAAAAAAAACCATTTTGAATTTTAGAATAAATAAGGGAACACACAGATATACTCGAAGACAACCTTGTTTTATAACAATTAGTCTTAGATATAGATTATAGGTAAACTAAATTATCTACTCTCTCTACAAAGTATACAATTGATGAAATAATTTTATATAGTGTTATTTATTTAAGATAAAGCATCGACGTCCGTTTACTTAAAGCGTTTAATCCGACTTCCTGTAATGTACACATCGCACATACAAGAACAATGCTTAACTATATCTATAACTAACATATAATTAAGAAAATATTCAATACGTAACTGTGATGAAATCGCGTGTATACATTGCTATAAAGAGGTAAATAAGATTGGAATGGTAATGCATTTCTCCTATTACGAGCATTACAGTAACTACTGTTGGTGACTCAGTAGTTAACTGGGTTACATTAAGCTTAAGATCACGCCCGATCTATTTACTTACCATAGTGTTTAATATTACTTTGTTTTTCTTGTAAATGTTTTTCTTCTATTTTTATATATACACGAAAAAGAAATACTGGACCTGAGAAATGTTTCTGAAGTACCATCAGAATGTAAAATAATATATATAAGTGAATTTGTCGGAGTTTGGTTGCCTATATGTCTTGATTATTCTTATGTCTTCCTTTGGGAAGAGGTCTATGACGTGTAGTAGGTTTCTTAAAGGCTCGTGTAATTATGATATATATACATGATAATCGCATGGAGAAAGTTGGTACAATTAAATGCTTTCTCTTGCAATGGTTTTTTCGATTTTGATTTTACTATTTTTGATGTGAAACTTCTCTAGGTGGAGGGTAAGCCTGATTGTTGGCGTGGCGACGCAAAACGCAAACTTTGAAGTATTAACTTTGACGGCTTTGCAGCAATTATGCGCAAACGGTGTGCTTCTATTATGCGTCGCATGCGCGACAGCCCCAACAGCATACTGCGCGCTCTTGCGGACCGGTGGGACTCTCCAATGTTGGCTCGCTGGATACGACTACATGTAGTCGTACAGTGAATTTCCAATATCATCGGGGGTCCACCCGAACCTGCCTTTTTTTTTTTTACGTGGAGAAATCCATCATGGACTGAGCTCAGGCTCCTGGGGGAGAGCCTGACATGAACCGCCCTCACCTACGCGCGAGTCGCGCAGATGAGGGGCCTTACGGCGACTCTAACCGGCTAAAACTCCACGGCAACCTACGCCGCACTATGGGAATGTCCCGGGGTTGCGTGAGCAAGCTCCGCGACACCCCCGGCGGCAGGCGTTTCCCACGCCACACCCGGCTGAGGCAGCCCGGTTACGAGACTGCCTCCCAGCCACCCGAACCCGTGCAATGGAGGTCCAGGCCCGACCCTTTCCCCCTGGGTTCGGTCGACAGCAGAGAGGTTACCCGCTCCGCCGCCGCCCCACGGTTGATTTTTTAACGAGGTTTACTCCTCCTCCGCCCGAGCCACCTCGAGGTCACCTCCGGCCTAAGCTACCCTACGCACCCCTCCCCCCCTTTCCCACGGTCCTAGCCCTACCCTACCTGACACAACCCTACGCCCTCCAATCCCTGGCCTTGCCTACTCACAAAGTAAGTAGGCAATCCAGAGGATACCTAACCAGCCCCCTCCCCCATTTCCCCACCCTAACCATCCCTAACCCTAACCAACCTACCTACCTATCACAGTCCCTACGCCCTCCTAACCCCTGGGTAGGCAAGCCAGAGGTTTCCTAAACCTGACCCCCCCCCATCCCTGCGTAGCCTACTATGGGAGGCTCCCTCAGGGCGGCCTCTGGTGGAAATCGCCTCCACCGCGTCTGCGACGCCCCGCGCTGCGACGTCGGATGGCAGGCGCCTCTACACTCCGCTCACGCTGCCTTTCCCCATCCTCCTTGCGAGACATAACCGTCTCGCAGAAGGAGAGGACGGCATTCCATGAGACCTCGGCCTTCAGCATGGCTTGGACCAATGTCGGGAGTGAGAGGTCTTCCCCTACAGCAGCAATGAGATCAGTGCGCTGATCTAACCACGCTATGCACTCCTGTACTGTGTGGTGTGCCGTATCGACCTCACAGTCGTCGCAATGATGGCATCTCATTGTGGGCTCTCGTCTGGCTATCTGGCACAGGTATTTCCCAAAACACCCGTGCCCTGTCAGTATTTGAGTCATCCGGAAAGTGAGTGACCCGTGTTCGCGGTTAACCCATTCTCGTAGAAGTGGGCGAATCGCGTCGATAGTAATGACACCAGCATTCGGTGTAGCCAGCCTATCTTCCCATATCAGCAGCATATCCCGCTGCAACCGCTGTCTTTGGGACTGCATTTCCCTGAGTGCCATCCGAGCATCCAGGTTGATGTTAGCAGACCGCCACTCATACATGGCTTTATGGACCTGCGCCACGAGCTCCCAAGGCGGTGAGCCTGCTACGAGGCACGCAGCCTCGTGAGAGACGGTGCGGTAGCCCCGTATAATCCTCACAGCCATGATCCTCTGGATCTTTCGTAAGACTGCCAAGTTCGGGGCTGTTAGGGCGTCGCACCAAACCGGCGCTCCGTACAGTGCCATCGACTGTATTACGCCCGAGTATAACGAGCGACAGCTGGGACCTGCCCCGCCCAGGTTGGGCAGGAGACCTGCAAGTGCTGTAGCCCGGCTTACGATTTTTGTGGCCAAGTTCCGGAAATGCTCACAGAACTTCCATTTGCTATCGAGCATGAGGCCTAAGTACTTCATCTTGAAGCCGACTCTAATCCGCACACCATCAACAACAAGATGTACATCCCGAAGAGGGACTTTGCGCGCACCGACGAAGCAAATGGCCTCAGTCTTATCTAAAGCCACTGTCAGGCCTAGCATCCTGATTCTGTGGATTGTATGTGCCACGCTGACACTAGCAAGCTGAATCGCCTCATTGAGGGTTTTGCCTCGTGAGACCACCAGGGTGTCATCAGCATAGCAGACCAGTGATGTGCCCAGTAGTTGAGCGCCCTGCAGTACCCAGTCATATGCGATGTTCCACAGGAGCGGTCCAAGGACCGACCCCTGCGGAACATCGCACGATATTTCCCTATGGTAGGTGTTCATGTCATATCCCGTATACATGACGCACCTATCCTGAAGGTAGGATTCTATTATGCGCTGAAGATAGAGCGGCACGCCGTGACGCTGCAATGCTATCTTTATGCTAGCCCAGGGGATGGTGTTGAATGCATTTGCTATATCCAGAGATACTGCAACGAGTACTCTGCCCTGGGAAGCCGCTGCGTTCGCCATTTTCCTAATTCGCATGATAGCGTCAATTGTTGACCGTCCTTCACGAAACCCGAACTGTCGGTCAGATAGGTCGGGTCCTGTTGTGGTCAGATGTTTGACCAACCGACGCGCGATGATTCGTTCCAGGAGTTTGCCGACTTCGTCAAGGAGCACTATCGGACGATAAGCTGAAGGGGAATCCGGTGAGCGATCGGGCTTCCTGAGAAGGACCAAGCGGCCTCCTTTCCATTGACGGGGAAACCCGAACCTGCCTACTTTTTATTTTTATTTATTTATAATTTATTATTTTTACTCAATTTAAACTTGTAATTATAACAAAAATATGGATGTAATCGTTTGATGAGTCTGAATTAAATGATATATTATTATTATTAACGATATATTCAAAAACATTTGCAACCCTATCTTGTAGGCCACTTGTTCTACTAGTGTTACGTGGCACGCGCCGACGTCCTAGCGTTCTTTGATAAATGTCGCCAAACACACCGCACCAGCGCCTAGTTGAATTATTGTATTTTGTATGTAATAAAAATGAATATTTATGTAATGAAATAAATAATCAGTCATTTTATTATAGAACTAATTTGTATTTTTTTTAGTTTTATCATATCATTATGCCATAAGTGATTATTGTCGTAATCTGTTCTTTTATGCATATTACTTAACAAAACAAATTTTGATGTTTCACATCTGCCAGGAGTCTCGTGACGGCTCAATTTTTTTTCGCTTAAAAATATCCTTAATTTAAAATAAAATTGGGAGAAAAAGTGGTCATAATTTGATACGAGTCAATCACGTCAAAACTATTTAATCTATCGGCAACGGACTATGACGATTCGATGTGGATTTTTCATACATTCGGTTCTTTTGGTTTAGAATCAGTTAATTATCACTATAAATAAAATTTAATTTCTCCTATAAATGATGAATGTCCGCCGTTCTGCGCAGATTACTCAAAAACTGGAGAGATTTTACTCAAAAACTACTGGATAGATTTAGGTATATGTTTGTTTATCTAGGAAAATTATCAAGATAGGATCACCTAATATATTATAGTTATTAGAGTTTTAAGGAACTATGATTTTTATAAGCATTACACGTTCTGCGATGTATATTTTCTTGCTTTAGAGATGTGTGAGGCAAGCGGTGTGGTGCCTATTTTTTTTTTCTCTGAACATAAAGTATGTTCGTAAAGTATAAAGTATAAATCGCTATCAGCTGGTAAAAAATAAGAAAAATCACATACAAAGACACGGACACGAGTAGTATTAATTTAAATACTTTAATGGTCTGACTGAATAGAAGTAAACGCGATCTTAAATATACGAGTATAGACTTAGCAAGACTGGTAGTATTTATATGTAATTTGGTCCAATTTGACAAACAGGATAATTAATATTCCGGTTAATGACCTCAATATTTTTTTATTACTAATGAAATGATTGTCAATGTTGGTTGTTGTTATTAACTGTAAGTTTCATGAGTTTCGAACAGATTGCGCTTTAAATTAGTTTGTTTGCAGAAAACTGTAGAACCGATTATTATAGATATCTCATAGATGGCGCCACGTCTTAATTTTGAATTACTTTTTTTATTTTCTTTAACATATGACACGTGGCCGTGTACCTGCTAGCTATAAAGTTGAATACTATATTTTCAAGTGTGTTATATTTACATAAATTAATTCGTTTGAATAAACAGTTCCTTGAATCTCATAATGCTGTTATACCTAGATTAAATGGAAAATTCTACTAGTTAGTTGCGCAAACAATCTACAGTACACTATCAATCTCATAAAGATATTAAATTTCAAGGAATGCTGAGTGAAAATTAATTTTAGCTACAATAGCTTCTGTTGTTTGAAACGTTTGTTTTATTTCAAAGCTTGAACAGTCTTCCAGTAAAGTTTAGATTTATTTGTCTAAGAACATTTGGTACATGTTTGTAACATATCCCCGGTTTGAATTGTTGTATATTTTAGTAGTCCAAATGCAAATTAGTAAATAGTTTATCTGATATCTATTGGTTCTTTCAGTCCATCGCGACCATTAATCAATCTCAGTCGTACTTTTGAATTAGCTGTAGAGTTCTATGTTAGCTTATCTGAGCTATTTATCTTGCCAACATTATTTATATTTCGGGACGAGAATAAAAGAAGCATCTACGTAGAGTAGTATGGCGATATTTATAGTGACGTCATGGTATCGATTTGTTCAATCGATCCTCCAAAAACAATCGAATATAACGGTACCTGATACAGAAATGCAACACTGAAGATAGTAGTTACGAATTATCCATAGATGTGACTATCCCAAATGTCTGAGCGAGGATGCTCAATATATAGTCCTCGGTCATCTTTTAAAAATTGCGAAAATAGCCTAAATCCAGATGCACGAATAGCCGATAACTCCAACCAATGACGTCTTACAATGGGGTAAATAAAGTCAAGGTACATGAACAGTCGAGAACTTCAGCCTATGGCGTTTCAAGGCATTAGTAACTCCTCCGATATATAGTCAATAGTGCGAACTCAGGTCAATAGAATCTCTCCGGATATATACTTAGTCTGGCCATAAATACTGTTACAAAATAAACAAAATATTACAATTGAATTTGGAATCTGTCATTTTTATATGATTATTCATTGAGTTCTCATTTTGGCGCCAATACATTGTACAATATTTTGCGATATTAAAATGGCGTGGGTGATAAAGAGAACCGTATCGCTGTGATCGCATTACACAAAGTAGGTATAGATCCAAATGCAATATTTAAACTCTCCATACGATTGGTATTAGTAAAATGTTTGTGTACCGAACTATTAATAGGTACAATGAGGTTTTATATTTATGTAATAAATGTTATTTGCAGTAGAAAATATTTTTTTCTTTGTTTCAGTGTTTATGGCAAAACTAGGTATATGAAACTCTTTTCCAGTCAGCATAGAAGCTAAGAAAAACATAGATTGCACTATTTTTTTTCACCGTAATATATTCTTACACGTGTTTAAGAGAAATATATGTACGTATATACATACGTTTCCAACCGTTGCGGGTTACAGCCACTATACGGGTATATAAGCTACCACAGTTACGTGGAATGTAGAATACCTTCCTTAACGAGGTAAAATGAGCCATCTACTAAAGATTTAAAGAAGATTCTCTATATAAAAGAGAGAATTCTGAGAAGAAACTTTTCCTGTTTATAGTAAATATCTGTGTGCAACTCTTTATGATTAAACATGTATATTTGTTCTGAAAAGTAAGAAAATGAAATATTATATTAGTAGATAAAATAATTCTTGTGTTTTTTTCCTAATAATATTTACTTATTTATTTTAGGTCATTTTATTTACAAACGCAGACGCTACATGAATAATACAGGGGTATTATTCAACACAGAAATATCGTCGCCAAAGATGATTCTGGCTACTATTTCTACTTGTAGGCAAGATTATTTGTACAAGATTTTGCAGAATTTATGTTATGAAATCTGTACAAATATATATATTAGATGCTGTTCTTTTACTGGCGCATTGATTGAGAATGGTTAGGCAAGTTTGGTTATTTGAATAAATCTGAATAAGGTTTTTATGTAAATTAAAATTGGAAAATTCGCCTATAGGTAATAACCAAATTTCGGTAAAAAAAAGTTATTTTCTATGGAATGTTTGGCTTAGCTGCGGATCACAATTCGTACTACGAAACTTCTAATGCGACTTCTAACAAGGTTGCGTTAAACGTTTAACGCTACCATGGAAGAGATATGAAAGTACTGTTGCGTTAAATATTCAACGCTCCTGGGGAGAGGCAATAGAAAGATACAGATTGCGAGGTGGTAGGGTTTTACAGCCCGACTGGGTCGCAACCACCATGTATATAGCGAAAAAGCCCGTAATAGTGATTCGCTTCTACGGGTCGCGTTTCGGGATCAGTCTGTGCATATCCAGCTTATTGTGCATATCCGGCATGAAGTGGCGACCGGCGGTGGACAGTGTGTCAATCGGTGGTCGCTATTATTTTTGGATTGTACTGTGCTTACCATCAGGCATAGTGCAGTCACTTTGCCGTGCTACAATAAAAAAAAGAAAAAAAAATACAGAGCGAGTGTGAATGCGTGGCATGCACGTAATATATCTGTTTATATATACATATATATTTATTTATATCAATTTCTACCCCTTCCTATTTTAATTTCCACATTACAAAGTTTCACTTCTTCCGCGTAAACTCCACATACTATTTTTTTATTCTGTTCTATAGCCTATATAGTATAAATTTTATAGCTTAGTAAACAATTTTTGTAAAAAAAATCGACACACTTACAAGGGAAACCCGGGATGATTCTCACAGAATGAAAAAACATAATTTTTGTATCCAGTCTTGATCATATTTGATTATAGTAATGTTATATTTAGCTGCTTTTATTTGAAGTTATAGCTTTTCTAGCGTGTTTCTTATACTTATTTTACAGAAATATCTCAATGAAAAGTTTTTAGTTGAATAAATAAACTAAAAAGCTATAAAATGGAAAGTAACATCTGGAAAATACAATGCTATTCTTTTCTAATTTACTCTGAAATGTATTTACATATAAATGTTGGCCATATCTTGTAATATCCGGTGCCGCAAGTGCAAGGGTTATAAAGAACTCTCAAGGGCAGACGTTGCATGTCACATTGCATTAACTGGAAAAATCGATGTTTATTTTATGGTCAATTGTACGTCATCTATTCTCATTTTAGAAAACTACAAATTTTGCTTGTCAATGCTCCAAATAACAAAAATTTATCGTGTACTGTAAGGCAATAATAATGAAAGAAATGATCATGGCATATTAAGCCGGTTGAATCAAAAAATTGAAAAATGAAGTTTTTTTCTCTTAAAATTTGGAACAAAACTGCATAGTTCCGCTAATTTTATACGTTTTTAAAAAGGTTATTAATCAATCAAACGTATGATGTGCTCCAAAATATTAATATTACATATACACAGGCTATTATACTACGCGTCGCTAGTGTAGTCCGGTGAAGCTGTTAAGACCTTGCTAGGTCAATAGCGAAGACAGTTCGAGAAAAAAAAAGCCGCGCAAGCGCTATACAACTGGTCACACTTACTAGCGTGTCATAATGCGAGATTATGAACTTATCTCCTGTCAAAAATACCGCTCAATCTAACTAAAGAAGTTTTTGCTTCCAACATTTTTGAAGTTATACGTTTTTTTGACGCGTTAAGGAAAAATGATGAGAGTACGTTTTTACGATACGCACGCACACGGTCACGAAAAACCGACACCATGATGTTAGCTATAGCCAACATTTTGTTTCTTTGTATTTCTTTGTATTAAAACTTTCAATGTATTAAATACCTTTTTTCTATTGTTAGTATTGTTTTTTCTACAAACGTACAATAAGCTGAAAAATAAAATTATTGAAAAGATTTTTATCTTGTTACGCCAAAGAAGTAACTTCTAACGCGTGTACATAAGTACACACACACTTTATTTTCCTAAAAACGATATTTTGATTACTTGCGGTTATAACAATAATAAGGGTAATATAATAAATACGGTCAAATTAAATCGAATAGTACACTGAATAATATCGTATTATATAATATTATATATACTATCCATTAACTGCCCGTCGGTTGGTATCAACTCGACAATAATAAATAATTAATTTATCTTGAAGAGGAACGAATTTCTTTAAGGATTTTCTATTATATGAGGAAAGAATCTCGCTTTATACAAGAGCTCTTAGAGACTACTATATGAAATAATATAGTTTCATGATCGTATTAAAAATATTAGATAAGTATGTACCATTTTCTATATACCTCGTGGATCTATCCTGACAGCGTTTACGTCTCTAAAACATAAATACCGATAGAAACAATGACAAATTCATAATTTCATGTTACAGATTTTTTTTGGACCGAAGTTCCTTACGGCAGGCTTGGAGAAGATAGGATTTTGCTGCTCGACCGAACTGATAAAAATATGATAGTAAAACCGTAAGAAAAAGTCCGTGGAATAAAACCGTTAAATGAGACGTGCGCAGGCGCGAGAGTCGTTTACACAAGCGAGTAGTGTATAATACCTGTCTCTTTCTCCTTCTTTTTTTTGCATATTGTGTCAATTCTACATTAGCCGAAGGAACTTCGTTCCTACCTGGTTTCCCACGACACCGCATCTTTTTTTTTACATGGGGAAATCCATACGAATACCCATCCTAGCGGGGCAGCTGAGGTTGGGTTATGTCCGACTTGCACGGACTAAAACCCCATGGCTCCTGCACTCACCTATATGCCGGGGAGCAGAAGCTGCCGACTGGCAATGCGTCTTCTCCCATGTTACAGGCTCCCTAATACCAGTATCAGTTTTTCATTGATAAAATTAGATTTTATAGCAAAATTCCAAAACACATTATCGATAAATCGATCGGTAAAGCTGGTTTTAATGTTTTTTTTTTATTGTACTGACTACGCTATTGTTTTAGCAAGGTCGTAACAGCTTCGCCGGACTAAGGGTTTTTAATATCTATAGGCTGTTATAGGGTGTATATACATACTTATACGTCAATGATGGTGACATCTAGAAATGAAGCCTCTCTGTGTGTATCCACCAAAAACGATTGTAGTTGTACGTTTGACTTCTATCGAATGTCTGCAGGACACATCTTGTTTTTTTTTTTTTATTAAAATGAATAACTTTTGTATACAAGATAAATTGAAGTATATAAAGACGTAATGATTAGCTATATTGATATAAATATATATAACCTTTGTAGTTTCCGCGACTGGAACCACCGCCTCTAGTGTGTATGGAATTAAGTGGTATAGAATTTGTAATATAATGTTAAAATGAAGTCTAATTAGGTGTTGACATAAATATATTAGTTTTTGTAAATTTATTATAACGTATAGTGGGAAACTAATAACTTTATATAAATTACTTTCTGTGGCCGCGACTTCGTCCGCGTGGAACGTTATGTTAAGAATAGTAATTACATGTAACAAACAACATCTGATTGTATCAAGTCCATTTACTTATCTGCTTTTCTCTCGTACTTGGACTATGTCGTTATTAAAATTTCGATAAGTTTTGATAGAGTGAATCGATTTTAATGAAACAAAGACTTAGTTATTCTCAAGGATATACTTTATGATTTTATGGGGATCCAGTACTTTGGCAGTGATGTATGTTCATACAAATAGACAGACATTTCCAAAAATGATTGGAATGTATTTTATTAAGTAATTCCTAGAAAGCTGCAATATTTTTTTATACGAAAATCATAAAAGTGTAGTCACGTTTGATTTACATTATTATTGTATGTATATATATAAAAGAATTACTAGTAACGAATCTTTTGCCTATGTTCAAACTTGAAATAAAGTAGATTAAAGAATATGCTTCCTTCTATACTAATATTATAAAGAGGTAAAGTTTGTGACGTTGTAGGAAGCAATCTCGGGAACTACTGGTCAGATGTCAAAAATTTTTTGAGTGTTAGATAGCTCATTTATCGAAAAAGGCTATAGGCCATTTATCATCACACTAATATCAATAGGGGCGGAGCACCAATAAAGAATGTTTTAAAATCGGGTTTATTCTCCTTTTGAGATTTTCCGCTACGTGTTAGTGTTAGGCCAAAGTGATAATTTTATGCGGACGAAGTTGCGGGCAAATGTTAGTAATTGACTAAAACTGAAAAGAGTAAACATTCCATTGTTTGAGTATAAATTTCGTATTCAAGACACGATAAATATTTACAAAGCAAGTAGCGCTTTCAAATAACCTAAAACTGAAGGAAAGAAAAGTAATTTACATTGAATATCTAGATTCAAGAGTTTTCAGTTAAACTTCTATGCGTAATGAGATAGAACGATGATTGCATACAGAGCTGCACGAGTATGGAATATAAATGTACATTTGAAGGCCATGGCCAAAGCCATTTGTAGCGAATTTTATTGATAACCTTGGGAGGACGGACAAATAGTATATGTCTAGAGTGGTATCTTATCTTGTGTTATATATTTTATATCTGTAACTATTTAGTGCTTTCCTAAATTGATCACGCTAAAATAATAAAAGATCTTATATTTCTGTTCATGAGTCTTGTCAAAATCACTTTCGTTTATATCAAGACTATTATAGAAGCTGCTCACCAAAGTTCTGAATAACATTAGACATTTAGAAACTTTTGAATTTCGCAACTAGAATAATCCTAATATTGTTTGTTCTTGATAGATTTTGAAAAAAGCTCTTTTACTCACTATTATTATCCTTTACAAAATCTCTATATCTTAGCAGTATTTTCTAGGCTATAAAAGTATATTTTAAAGGCATCGTTTTTTTAATTTAAAAATATGTTTAAAATCAATCGATTTTGTTTTTTTTTTCTCGAACTGACTACGCTAATGACCAAACTGCATTCCAAATGTAAATTAGTTTTTTATTTAATTAATTACTTAATGCTTTTTCCTAGTTTTTAAGTTATAAACAATATTGTATTGTTCTATTTTATTTATTCTCGTTTCGTTTTCATAATTGTATCTTCTATTTTATTATTGTCTTCAGTATCGTTTTGTATATTGATAAATGCTGTATTCAACTATAATAAGTGTCATAAGTAATTTGAAGTATTTGCAGGTATGTTTTAGCTATTTTTTATGTCCCTGTTGTTGATTTTTTTAAATAAATTGTAAATAAATAAATTATATTGTAGCTTGGACCTTATGAGGTTTAAATAATTATACTATCAATATAAATTGTGTTTCAAATTATTTTTCCAACCTTACAGATATTTACGAATCTAAGTGTGTACTCGTATAAAGTTTCGTAACATTCAGACAAAAGGTTGAACTAACCGATAACATGGAACTCTTATCGACTTTCAACCGTAAACGGAAACCTCTCGACTGCCCCACGAACACTTTTTTATTATATTTTCACGCGTCGTATTAACGTCAATATAACTTCGAGATTGATATACCAATTGAAAACGTAATCTAAATAAATAACAATATTACGCATTTATTTATTGTTAGGAAAAAATTTTTTTTTTTTTTAAATAATTTTAATTATAATTCTTAATCTTCATGCGACCTTGGATCAGTTATAACGTCTTCGAACGTAGCGTCCTCGAACGTAGGTTCGAATTCCCGCAATGTGTCGGACCTTTCCTACTTAAGGTTTAACATCAGGCAAAACTCTGGTCTAATGTTAAAAATATATGATAAACCAGCGGGCCTGGCGGGCGTTGACCCACCCTGATAATAAAAAAAAGCTGACCACAGCGCCACCTGCCGGGTCCAATTGTGAATCTAAACCATTCTCGGAACCACTGGAACACGCACACAAAATTTCATCAAAATCGGTCCAACCGTTTTGAAGGAGTTCAGTGACATACACACGTACAGAAGAAATTTATATGTAAAGAAGACT
The DNA here is from genome assembly GCA_014332785.1 of Antheraea mylitta. Taxonomy (NCBI): domain Eukaryota; kingdom Metazoa; phylum Arthropoda; class Insecta; order Lepidoptera; family Saturniidae; genus Antheraea; species Antheraea mylitta. The sequence goes on from JACEII010000023.1 coordinate 4,463,918, forward strand.
AATCATGCCAACGACTATTTACGTTTTTACCCATTAATTATTATTTCTAAAACTGATCATTCTTTATAGGTTATCAATTTTGGATTGCCTTATTTCTCGTATAAAAACTATATGTAATACATATAAATCGATTATTTAATTTTAAGAACATTTTCAAGACAACGTAAAACATTACTGAGGGATAAATCAAAGCGTTGTTTGTACTAAAACTAAATACATCATTAACATTTTTTATGTTCTATAAACTGTCAAATCACATACTCCTTCCGCACAAATTGCACCAAAACATATCACATAGGTCGCAAATTGCATGATCAGGCCCAACTGCCCAAGCCGAGGTGTTCCGTGCACCCTTGAACTAGTTGCCCAAATAAAATCGGCTGAGTCTTTTTTTTCTCGGACTTACTACGCTATTGACCTAGTAAGGTCTTAACAGATTCACCGGACTACCCATAACATTAGCTGAGATTACAATTAGCTCGAAACAGTAGAAGCAAAACCCATGAAACTTGCATGTAGATCATATTCTATACTGAGGAGATAATTCTAGGAGATTTTTTTTTCAAGCTGACCTGAATGTTACCTCCCTGTTAATCTGTAAATAAATTGGACATTAGGTCTTGCGAGTATATGCATTTTTTTGCTTTGGTTTCTTCCTTTCAAACTTATATATTCGCTATACTTGATCCTTGAGAACGTTGATCAGATAGCATTACTAGGTCATATAACACCTTGGCATCATTTCAACAAATTTCTGGAACAACGCTGCAAGAAATATCTATATTCTGTTGGTTTAAAATTAAACTACTTATCAGCGACTCCTTTGTTAAACTCCGCCCTTAACACACTTCAACTTGAAGCGATTTACGAATATTTTGGTTTTAATATTGAAATAACGTTATCTAATGTAACGTTTCTTAAACCAATAAAGATGTGAAATACTTAACATATTTATTATTATTGAGCTCTTCACCAAAATAAAACAAATGATAAACAGTGCAATTTAAAACTTTTAACTAACCTTTGCATTTTGCAAAAGTACGGTTTGTAAGAGTGAATAATATTGGATCTAAGATACTTCAGTGAGCCAATGACAAATGTTATTAATTCATTACACCCTGGTGAGTTGTTGATGGATCCCTCGAGTTTCACGAAAAGCTAATTTATTAATCGTTAACCGTTGAAAATTTGGGGAAGGAAAGTATATTGAGACGAATAAACAAACAAAAGTTTCGTAACGATCAGACAAAAGCGACCACCGGAGACGAAGAGGACTATCAAACGCTTGCTTAATAATATAATAGTGATATTTTAAGTAAACGGGTAGCTTACCCGTTAAAGCGCTTGCTTTAATTAGGCCTCTTTAAAGGGAATCGATCTGACCTATATTTTTGTAACGTAACGTAAGTAACGTAACTTAAATATATTGTTCATGCAATATTCTTTGCTTAACTTTTGACTACAGCCTCGAATAATCTTAGATGGTTACGTGATTTCAGATGAGGGCATTTGATTATAACAGAAATCCTCGAAAAAAGTTAGCGGGTAAAAGGAACGTTAGAAAATGGTCTTTTACTATACTATAAGTGCGGTATGGTAAGCCTAGATTAATGGCTACGAGTCTTGCTTTCAAATACAGCTTCTGTAATTATAACCTACTTAATGATCAATTTCAACTTGAGGTTGGTGGCTAAGTAAATTGGCAAATCCCTTCCTTCCCAAAAAATGCATTTTTTCTCGAACTGACTACGCTATTGGCTTAGCAAGGCCTTAACAGCTTCACCAGACTTCACAAAATGTCCTACAATCCATCATCTTCTTATCTTATCCTACCTAAATAAGGTCGGCATAACATGTTTACCTTTTTCACTCTCGCCCATCAGATGTTATCTCAGTATTTACATATTTTACACATAATCCATTTATAGCTTTTTCGGTCTTCCTCTACTTGGTCTTACATGGTCTTCATCTCTTCTCGTGACATGTCCAAAATCATGCTAATCCATTACTCCTAACTTCTCTGTCACTGGTGCTATTTTCAAACTCCCTCTGATATATTCTTAATCTTATCCATTATATTATCTGTAAGAACACCACACATCCACCTTAATATTCACACCTCTACCATGTGTAGATTTTTTTTTAATCCGTCTCTTTCGTCGCCCAGGACACAGATGCATACAGTATGGCTAGTCTTATAATAATTCTTTACACATTTAAAATGCCCTATAATTATGCTAAGGTTTGCCATGAAATTGTACTTTATCGAACGTATAACCTTTAATTCTAAAATTTAAAACTATTTTGTAACGTCATCGATACAAAAGAAGGTCCCTTGATTTTCATAATAAATAACTGTAACAATGAAAAAAATATTTTTTCTAAATTTTTGGCATTAACTTAGTTTCATGCTCTAAAAGTTCCAATAACAAGATGTATAGATTGTTAAAGAATTTGCAACATTTGTAACTCCCAATAAGGAACAATTCCGAAATATATAAAAGTAACTTACCATTCAAGCGTTAAAAGGATTTTTTAAATCTATTATTTGTCTTTCTAATATAAACAATGGTAACATTTTAAACTTTGTGAACGAAATATGTTTAATATAAATCTGAAGGAAAGGTTTCTTTATCGCAAATTTTCCCTTTAACTGTAGTTGTTTTCACAGTTGTAACTTAACAACTTTGACAATTAAGTTGAAAACAAACAGATCCGAGAAAAAACAAAGCTACATTTCATTCCGTTCAATTGAAAAAGATTTAGAATTAGTGACTAAACTTTCAGACGAGATACATCTATTGTAGATTTACGTTTAACAAAAAGGAGTGTAAACAACACAAGAAGTAAACAACTCTTTAATAGAGAGAGAAGCCTTAGGAACTGTGAAACCATTTGTCTACCTTAACCATGTCTATTCTCACATTGTAATAGATCATTCCAAGCTTTGTTCGGAAATCTTATATTCTCTAGTGTTTACTACAACATTTTATTAGTTTTAGTACAAAACTACGCTTTGATTTATCTTTTAATAATGTTTTTAAGAATCCTGGTAGAAAGTTCATTTAATGCTGGTTGTTAGTTACATCTTAATCTTAGTCACTACATAACTAACTATTATTGGTTTTACAACTTATTAGCCTCTGCTCGCGACTTCGTTCGTGTGGAATGGTTGCTTTGGGCTAACGCTAACACGCAGCGAAAGCTCTCAAGAGGAAAAAAAACCCCGATTTTTAAACATTATTCTTAGCGTGATGATATAGCCTATAACCATCCCCAATAAATGAGCTATATAACATTGAAAGAATTTTTCAAATCGGACCAGTAGTTCCTGAGATTACCCCTTACAACGTCACAACGTCATAACGTCACAAACACACAAACTTGACCTCTTTATATCATTAGTATAGATAAAGCATGTGATGAGCAAAAGCTGGTCACGTTATAGATAAGGCCGTAGCATACTGTAACAGGTAATTTATGAATATCTAGTATCCGAATTTCATCCATAAGTTTTCAATAGATTCTGCAAAATATTCATTAACTTAAATAAATTATTTATTAGTATTTAACACTTACATAGAAACCAATTAATATACCTAATTAATAACAGCAGCTATTAGATAGATGTAAACAAGTTGTTGGCATACATTTGCCTCTTATGTTATTTATTCTATAAATTCCCCGCCCTCATGAGGAAATGCGTTACGTGTTCCGCTTTCATAAAAAATGAATTATTCATACATACGTACAGTTTCTTTGACGCAGTAAAATTAATTTTACGAAAGGGTCCTAATGGCATACCGCGCTAAGGGTACTTTTGGAAAGTTTTAGCGGATCAGAATTTTCTGAATGCCCCGAGGAGTTCAGTTATTTTGTGATCCAAATTTAGGTATTCCTTTTTTTAAGTGGTTCACAATTGTTTCGAGACCTTTCTTTATTTATTAATATTATATTAAGATGGCTGATGTTTGAGATTAATAAATTACAATACCTTTTGCTGAATCAATATGAGAATTGACACAATGTTTTTAGTAGACATGGTATTTAAGCTTCCCATCTGACAATCATGTTTAAGATCATACTCCAACTTAACAAGGACAAAGTGGCAAGTGTTTACTAATCCTAACTAATATTATAAAGACAAAAACGAGTTAGTTTGTTCGCTACGCTTAAGTATTGAATCATTCATCATTCAATTTTCCATATACGTTAAGGGTACAGAAAAATATATGTTACTTTTCATTCGGCGAAAATGTACTGTTCCCGAAGGATTTTACATTAACGCGAGAGAAGTAAAACTTAGTATTATAAAGTTAAAAAACCTCCATTAAAGATGGATTTTAAATTCAAACCATAATTTAAGTAAATCATAAGTTTTTTAGTTACTATTTATTAACCATAATATCACACATTCTTTCCATTTTTAAAATAATATATATGTATAGTTAAATTGTGTATGTAAATATGTATTATAAAATATTGTGTACTAAATTTGGTGCTTCATCATGGTCTTTTATCTATCCCTTATTGGATAAATGACAAAAAAGTGCAAGAAATGCTAAAACATATATCAAATTATATATTTAAATTTAAGAAGAAACAAGTTTAGTTACATAATTTTTATGTGAATATCTAAATTTTAATCGATTTCAACATGAAAGAGTTCATAATTTGACTGTATTTGTTTTTCTATTTTTATTACCTTATCCTAGTAATTTATAAACTGATTCATAAAATTATTTTAAAGGGCACATTTTCAATGGTGCTCCATGTTTTTAAGATACACCAGATAACTCTGCAAAATCGAATAGCAAATGTATTTTGATTAAGATATTGGTAGGATTGTGACAATCCTAGATTAGGTAGGTACGTAACTATTGTCAATAATATTCTGTTTTATATTTGATTAAGTATTTATTAATAATTCATTTCCTTCATAGCTTGTCTTAATTGATCCGCAGGCAACCTCCGCAATATCTCTAGGATGTTTCCCTAAGAATTGCTAGTCACGTAAAAACGGGCAAAAACTTCATCTATAGATTATTTGTATTCAAATAATCATTTTAAGATAGCTTTGTCACAATATACTCTATACGTCTAAATTTTAGTAAGTGCCAGTTATCTTAGTTTATTAGAGCAACGCTGAAGCTATTACTGGCTTCAGAGTAAATGGGTCGGCTCACCCGGAGTAGTACCACCCGACCCACAGAAACACCGACGTGAAGTAACAGTGCTTGCATTGTTGTGTTTCGTTCGCTCAGTGAGAACGCCGGAGGCCCACCTCTCCTCATCGTTCCCATCTCCTCTTCCCATTCTCCAATACAGGTTAACAGTGCACTTGCGAATTCACTGGTGTTGCAAGTGTCTATAGACGGTGGTGATCACTCAACATTAGGGATGTGAGATTAATGGAAAAAATCGCTTAATTAGTAATCGATTTTTCTTTTTATCAATAATAATCGATTTGTCAAAAATCGATTTTTTTGAAAATAAATAATCGATTTCCGGAAAAATCGATTTTTATAATATTTAAATATAGACACGCTTTCCATATTCCTATAATAAACCTAAAGATTCAAAATAACAATTTATCAGATTAAAAATCAAATAAAATGATACGTATCAAAAATAACCAGTTCAAAACAAAATAAAAGTGAATGTTCCTTTAAACTTTCAAGGTAAAGAATATAGAAACCAAATACCATAGACATTTTCAGTACTATTAAACATTATATCGTAATAAAAATGAAATGATAAACATCCTAACAAAATTACAACATTATTAATTCTAACTTTAAAATTCAAAACAATGAAGTTATCTTTTAAATTTTCATATTAATGATAGTGTGATTGACAACACTAAAATTGAAAAATTTGTTTATTGAATAATTACAATAATAATTATAGTTTTGTAAGCTTTCGATGTTGAGTTTACCATAAGACATTTTTAGTGAACATGTTGAAGTACATTGTACTCGCATGACAGACCTTTTTAGTTTTATTGAAATTTTTAATTTTACAGAGAGCGGTATTTGGCTCTCATAAGAACCACAACAATCATTATAAGATATAGTAACTCATGTTACTTGTAAGGCAGTGGGATGTTTTTATTCTATGTTCTTTTTAAATTTGTAGTTTCACTACAAAATTTTTCATTCTATCGAACAGGACATGTATATTACTGTGGTATTATTCTTTTTCGTTATAAAATACTTTCGCCAGCTGCTTTTGGGTGTTTTGCGGCTAGAAAACATTTTGAATTTTTATAAGTATATTATCCCACTATGCTCACTCTTCAATTGTAAACAATAATAAACTTATTTTGAGTTTTTTTTTCATCCGTCGCTTAGATGTTTATGAAAATCGATTTAAATGCGTAATTTATAATCGATTTTTAAAAAATCGATTAAAATTAATATAATCATCGATAATAAAAAATCGATTATAATAAAATTATAATCGATTTAAATAAAAATCGATTATTTTTTAACATCCCTACTCAACATCAGGTGACACATCTGTTCGTTTGCCTTCCTATGACGTAAAAAAATCTTAAAGGTTTAAGCGACTGTAACTCTACAACATACCTCTTACAAGTATAACTTCGCATTACAGAAGAAAATCGCTTTCCATACAAATATCGCTATTTCCGCCTGTTCACGTTTATTACCGATAAACGGTTTCTACTGCGGGATTTCCTTATTTCCTGGTTGTAAATAGGTTACACCTACATATATTTATTTACACTGTATTTTACATTAAATAAAAGTTTAAAATGGAACGTACTTACTACGTGACTACATTTTATAGGTTAATAGTATACGTGTAGTTGTTTTTTTATACTAAAGGAGGAAAACGAACAGGTGGGTCACTTGATTTTAAGTGATCACCACCGTCCATAGACATCAGCAACACCAGAGAAGTCGCAAGTGCGTCGCCAGCCTGTGTTGGTGGAGAAGGCGAGGGAAGGGAGAGGCGGGGGAGTTGAGCCTCCGGTGCTCTCAATGACCGAACGAAACGCAACAACGTAAGCAATGTTACTACACGTCGATTTTCTGTGAGAGGATGTTACTACTCCGGGCGTGGCGACCCATTCATGCAGAAACCGGTTATGGCTTCAGCGTGGTGCTACCACATATAAAAATGTTCTCTCTACAATATTTAACATATATTTTGTGGTATTCGAGTTTGAAGTCGTAATTGCCGAGTGGTTGACTGGCGGAATCTCTATTAGATGCGCGCAGAATCAAACCACGGCACGTATTTTTCGAAATAACAATATCGACTGACCGTGACGTAGAATATCTTGACGGAACAAGAACCTGGGAAATGTTCTTGTGTTCAAATTAATTCCACCGTACGTAGGAAAATATAGAACTGTGGATTTATTGGAGTTGAAAATAGACAATGCGTAGCTTTGCGATTACGCCCGTACCTTCCTTTCGCAAAAATGCCTATGGCCTTGCAGTCCATCGACCCTTACAAATACATGTGATATAAATCTGGAAGAACATAATAATTATCAATCAACATTAAATAGTGACGTTCCTAGGCTTAGTATGTTACAGGTTCGACCGATCAATAACTAAGCGGAATGGCAGAGATTTGTATCTGACAGGATGATAAAGTCTTGATAGTGAATTCTTTTAGTTTGTCACGTTCCTAAATCAGAGAGATATACCAAGTTACTGAATAGCTTGGAAGCAATCGTAACTGTGTCGATTTGATTCGCCAGTTTTTCAACACTTCTCAGTGGTCATCTTTATTTTTGCATTTCATTGAACTTAATAACATCAGGTACAATCCCCTCATGTTATCTTGCTCTAAAATAAATAGTTCACATAAATTATAGTTCCATTGTCTTGGATGTCAGTTGTTACGCGGTACAAGAGCCATTATTACATGGAATAGAATTTTTTTCCTTAATATCAATTTGCCAAAAAACTACAAAATACATGAAAATATACTGTCACAGGTGATTAGTCAGTTGTCAATGTTATGTTGGCCTCAGAAATACCTCTCTATGATTCTTTTTATAAGTCTAATATCGTAAGAAAAAAAAGAACACACTAGTAGCAAGCCATTCTTTACTTTTAAAGTACGACAAACTGAATGATTTGCAAACTCCTTTATTTTTCCCTAGATAAAGATAATCGTGCTTTTATATTGGTCCACGTGGTTCGTTAGTAGAAGGGAGATGATGGTATAAGGTCTAAAATGAATTGTGATGATTTTCAAAAATAATATGGAACGTAACCCCATAGAGACTGTCATCCCTCTTCCAGCGTAAGTTTGATCTTAGAGAAATCATTTTTAGTAATCCCCACAACACAAGGAAACTACTGTCCGAATTCTATATTATATCTTTAGTGGTGTCGGCACTGCTTTACCTTTTCGCAATTCTAAGACTTATTCGACGTGTAGTAACTATATAAAGAATGAAATATAAGTACTTTTATATCCATACTTTGTATTTTAACGCACTTTGATAACGTCTTTATCTTCGACATAGAAAAGGTTTAAATCAAATCTGATGCCTTTTATAGTAAGTAGTTTCCGTTAAACCCTTTTATCCTATCGTAAAAACAAAATTCTATTTTCAATGACAAAATGGAGGAATAATGTTGTCAAAGGCAGGCCCGTGCTTACTGAAGTGAATTTGTGGTCTGTTTGATAAAACAGTATTTTCTCACGCTTCAAAACCTAGTACCTGGACGACCGACCCAAGCTCGGTTCTTTAAAAAAAAATCTTAAATTAAAATAAACTGTTAGGTTTCCTTCATAAAATTAGCATTTTTTATCAAAAAAGTTATTTCTTTTGCTGTCACTTGGATTCGAACTGAAGTTAGACGGATTTTCGAAGCAGCCGATTTGTATCTGAGCTATTTTTGTATTTTATATGAAAAAATATAGCTAAAATATAAAGGTAAATCTCGCCGCCGCTATCAAAACAAAAATAGCTCAGATGGAAATTTGTTACTTCGAAAATCCGTGTAACCCCAGTTCGAATCCGAGTTTATATCATTTTTTTTAATGATAATTTTGTAAGGCAAACCTAACAATTTACTTTAATTAAATAAATAATATTATTATTATAATTATAAGAGATACATCTTTTTTTATATTTTTTAAAGAGAAAAGATGCTAATTTTGTGATGCAAACATAACAGTTTATTTTAATTTAAAACTGTTTCTAAAGAACCGAGCTGGGCTCGGTCGCCCAGGTACTAATGATATTATACTGTCACAATATATTGAATGTTTGATTTAAATATGACTAGCTGGCTCGCCGGATGATGTCTGGTCATAATACTAAAAAAGCCTTTACAAATAAAACACCTAAACCTTCCCATGAATCAATTTATCTACTAGTGACAACCGCACGAAAATTCACGTAGTAGTTTTTGATGTTATTGCAAACAGACATCTGTTATATCTATACGTACTAGAGGACTTTATTTTATAATATTTAGAAATATATTCACTATCGCATTTTGCAATATATGGTAGTGAATCTTTAGTAATACCTACTACGTCATTTACAGAATATAGCAAGCAATATTCGTCACCAGTAAGTAACAAGTGCTCGTCACAAGCATAATTTTGTAATAGTATCAAGGATGATATCAGAGACCTGTTAAAACAACATCACATTTTAATTAAATGTTTTCATCGTAACTCGTTAGGACATATCCCTGAAGGGTCGAATGGACCCAGACTGTTCACATTAATTACCAAGCTTGTGTTCCCGACCGCCTGAAACTTTAAGATTAAACGAAATAAGTTTAAATCACAGTGAAGTGTATAAATAGGTTTATCGTATAATAGACTAGATGATACCCGCGACTCCGTCTGCGTTGTGAATTATCTTAACAATACATACATGTTATTAACAGAATAAAATACATAACAAATTAAAGGTAATAATATATTTTATTTGATAAGGTTAATTAGTCTTTGTAGTGTTCTACGAATAATCAATAAAGCAAAACAAATAATTATCAGAACATCATGCAATAATTTACCTCAATACTTTGTTTTAAGTTGTTTATATTACTGGGTTAGTCTTTTGTAATCTTCTATGAAAACCTACTTATATATAAATTAAATGCTAGACGTCTACCGTTGTCAGCACTTAACATAAAACTATTATTACATACATTTCTACCAAATGTTGTTTCTTTTATTCATTGGAAATCGGTTGTTATTTGGTCTACTTGGTTCTTAAAGTTTTAAAAACTACTTTTGTTATAAACACCACGCGTTCAGTGGCGAAGTGGGGCGGACGGTCTAGTGATTACATCTTTTCTCTATACCGATAAAATATATTATTCAGGCAGACGAAGTCACGGGTATCAATTAGTTATTCGTATTTAAAATATCTGCGCGTGTCACCTGCATTTCTATGATAGATTAAACAGAACTGAAATGTCTGTTTAAATCAAAACAGGAATTCCTTTACTGCAAACTATGCAAGTATTAATATTGAATGCATTAGCTAAAGAGGCTTTGCCAGTTGGAGAAATTCCAATCATGTTCACCGTGGCTGTTTCGTAAATACGGAATATTCAAAGCAAATGCTTCATTTATTTGCAACTTTGTTTTTCAGTGAATACATAGTTATTGTGTATTTTTTTAATAACTGGATGTGTACAAATAGATTTTCCCATTGCCAATATTTCAGAGATTATCCCTTGTTTAACCACTTATTTAACCCGCTTGAAGGATGTATTCTCAAAAGGTGTTTCTTAGTATTAGCCTGCATTACATGTATAATTTTTTTTTGTGCAGATTTCGGTACTTTTAAACCCGTTCGTTTATGTTATGCATTATCTGTCAGCTATTATTAGTTTATTTACATGAATTTGGTACGCACCGGCGTGAACGTGTTAAACGAGCAATTCTTGTATATTTTTATATTTGTATATATTCAGGATCTCAGAAACGGCGTCATCTATTTCCGTGAAACTTAGTATGTAGTTATTTTCGGGGACGATAAATCGATCTAGCTAGATTTTATTCATAGAAAACTTTTTAAACCAAGATTGAATGAAATGAAATGAATTGAATTTAATGAAAAAATATAGCTAGAATATGAAGGTAAATATCGCCGCTGCTGTCAAAATAAAATTAGCTTAAATGGAAATCTCTGTAACCCCAGTTCGAATCCGAGTGACAGCAGAAAAGATATATTTTTTATATTAGGTCTTTACCTATGAAATTGCTTTTTTGTATGAAAAAATTGGAACGAATATTTGTCATGTACTTTTTATTTCTATTAATTGAAGTAACCACCCATGCAATCAATGCATCTTTGCCAACGCAGTGCCAGTTTATTGCTGCCCTTCTTGAAGAAATGAGTTGGACGGGAGGCAACAAATTCTTCAAAGGCATTTTGTACTGCCTCTCGGGTATCGAATTATTTTTCCGCCAAGGAGTTATCTAAATTCTGGAAAAAGTAGTAGTCTCTAGGGGCAATGTAGGTCTGTAAGGTCTAGTGAGTAGGGCGGATGACGAAGAACTTCCAACCCTAGTTCTTGCAACTTGGAGACCGTCTGCTGTGCAGTATGAGGTCGCGCGTTGTCGTGCAGGAGCAGCGGAGACGAGCGATTGACCAATGCTGGTTGGAGATGTGCCAGCTTCTCAATCATTGTGTTCAGTCTTCACAGTACACATCTGCAGTAATGCTCACCCCGTTTGGTAAGAAGCTGTGATGAATCACACCGGCGCTAGACGACCAAACAGTGACCATGACTTTTCTAGGGGTAAGTTTTCGTTTAGGGCATTGTTTAGGTGTTGAACCAGGATCCAACCAACTTGTTAAGCACTTGCGATTATCAAACAGAATCCATTTTTCATCGTAGATAACAATGCGTTTCAAAATTCCTTCATTTATGTGTCTGTTGAGCAGTGCAAGGCAGGTCTCGACGCGTACTTCGCGCTGGCGATCATTGAGTTCGTGGGGCACCTATTTGTCAAGCTTTTTTACCTTGCCAATTTGACGCAAATAGACCAATATTGTTTTGACGCTAACGTCGAAAGCTGCTGCTAATTCAGCCGTATATTGTGTATCATCAGCTTCCACAATCGTCTTTAATTCGACATTGTCGACCAAAGTCTTAGGACGACCGCGAGGTTCATTTTCAGGTCGAAATTCCCAGAACGGAAGCGAGCAAACCAATAACAGGTGGTGCGTTGGTTTGTAGTGTTAGCTCGGTAAACGTCGTTGATGTTGCGTGCCGCTTGTGCCTCGTTGCTGCCACGACGGTACTCATATTCCATAATTACTCGAATTTTTAACGTATCCATGATGACAAAAAAGGTTGAAATGCGATGAAAATGTAACACTAATCAATAAACAAATGACCACTTTTGGAAAAAAAAATCCATGTTTTTAAAATAAAATGAATTTTAAATTAGAATTCTTAGCCAAACAAACATTAGTTTGATTTAAAATGGCCAGTACTGTAGAACGGCAATTTCAAAACCTATTATTTTTGTAAAAAAATCTTAATTTTATAAGGCAAACCTAACAGTTTATTTTAATTTTATAATATTTTTTAAAGAACCGAGCTGGGCTCGGTCGCCCAGGTACTATAGATGTATTTGTGAGATTGTAGGGGGTAATATCTGAATGTACTAAACCGATTTTGAAAACACTTTTACTTATAGAAAGCCACATTATTTGTGAGTATCATATGCTATATATTAACTCGAAAAATAAAAATATTTTTTTTGTGGTAGTCGGATTTGCAAAGTAAGTCGGACAAAATGGTCGAACGAAAACGTTTCTTACGAACGCAGCTTTAACGATGAGAGATATATGATTGAGTTTTAGAACAAATATGTAGAGCTTAATAATGCCTATTACCACACAGTGGTCACGGGTCAGCTAGTAGATACGTAATATATTACTATTTTGACCATCTGAATATCTTATGCTTTTGAAAGGTTTTTCAGTCACGAAATGTTGTCTACTTTGCCCTATTTGTCAAAAACCTACTTTAAACCCGTGGCTGTCTCTTTCAAGTCATGCCCACTGTCTGTTAATCCATTTGCTTGAAGCTATTCTCCGTCGATCGTCACTCTATCTATATTCTTGTTCTTTATTCGAAAACTCATTTACGTGAACTGTGATCGGTTTTTTTATATGGCCGGAGCATTGTCACTAGTTTACCAACAAGGAAATATATTTAAATCCGCCATAAAATATTTACAATACTATGTTTCCGTAGTAAATTTCCATTAGCTCCTTCCTTCTATCAGCCGCTTCGTTGAAAAAAAAAACTGTTTTAATTTTAGTATATAATATTGATAAATAAACATACAACACAACGCTGTAAGTAATACAATTATGAATTTATATAAAACATATAACGAAATCTTAGTACGTGTATTTAAGTGTTAATATATAAGACATGAGGTCACTGATATAAGTAACAAAGAATTATATAAAAAAACATCACATTAAATAAAACTGAGCTTCACTCGCTTCCGCTGTACAAATATTTTAATTACAGAATCAAAGTCAAAGTTTTCAAAGGCACTCAAAGACTACTTACAAAGCACTTTTTTCACTTTGCTTATTTTTAGCAACAAACATTTTACGAGAGAGTAACAAATTAAAATTCGCAGTAGCTAACGAGACGTAAAATATATCGTTTCATTAAAATTCAGCTCGAATATGGTAAAAATATGAAATGACTGTTGTCGCGTCGTTGGACGTTTTCATAATAAGTTGGGTTCGGGTATAAGTTGTACATTTAAGCGCCGGGATACGTGGTAGAAATTATTTTTTTTATTTTAAACAATAAGTTGCTATTTACGTAATACAATAAAGAGACAGATATAATTTTCCATTTCGAATATTCATTTCATTTACGTTATGAATTGAATTAAAAGTATAACTTTAGTAGAATTAATTTTATATTTATTTAGACTAGTTTTAATATATGAGTCATTACATTTAAAAATGAGCAAAATCGAATTTTAACGGTCCCTAATATTTTACGTTATTTTTCAAGATCTTCAAATTTTGTGCATTTAAAATATAAATAAAGATTGTAAAATATAAACAAAAAACTTTATGGACGGCAAAATTTGAATTTCGTTCCCGGACTATGAAAACCAGAAATCTGAAAAAAAAAAACATGGCGTCTGAATGATTAAAATTATATTTAATTATTTTGAAATATCACGACACATATTTAGATTCATCTAAAGTTGATGATTAATATCTAATTCTACTGAGTGTTGTTTTTTCGAAAATATCAACTTTCATGTCAATATCATACCCCTTAAACAGTGTAAAATACGAGTTAAAATGAAGATATAGTTCTTCTATGGCTCTAGTAATTAAACATATTGAACCTATCGTCACAGAACTATGACCATTTGTTGAGGATTTTTTCTTAGATTTTCTTTGCTATTTTTCCAACAAATCAAACAAAACCAAACAAAAACAAAAAAAAAAGTCATGAAGCATTTGATGTTTCTTTGAATTAATTTCAATTTTATCAATTTCATAGAACTTTACTGACAAGTAATCCTTATCAAGTTATTATTCAGCCTACATTTCATTCCATTTTCATTAGAGATTGCTTAAAAAGCTGTATGTGTACGGTAAAAAAAAAAAAAAAAAAACAAATAAATAATAATAAATAGAGATATTTAGAAACAAAGCCGTTTTCATGAAGATCGAATTCTATATATGAAGTACAAAATAAAATAAATGATAATTAATAAATTACTTTTTTATATGTAAAGCAAGCGAATCTATTTCACTCTAAAAGTTTTAGCCTGACTGGGTTGCAGCCATCATGTATATGGCGAAAAAGCCCGTAATAGTGATTCGCTTCTGCGGGTCGCGTTTCGGGATCAGCCTGTGCATATCCAGCTTTTTGCAGGCCGGCATGATAGTGGCGACCGGCGATGGATAGTGTGTCAATCAGTGGTCGCTATTATTTTTGGATTGCACTGTGCTTACGATCAGGCATAGTGCAGTCATTTTGCCGTGCTACAATAAAAAAAAAACAACTTCAAATCAATATAGTCTACCTTGTCTTAGATGGTTCTAAACCTACTCAATCACTATAAATGTGTTACTCCATTCTAAGGAGCTCTTGGTGTATTCGAAAATCAAGCTCCAATTCTAAAAAAACGCGGAGATGGGACCTCCTTGAAAATATTCTCTCTTCATTAAATACGGCCGAGGTAGTCATAACGGCTCCTGACAAAAGTGAAGATTCAAAACAATGGAATGTAATATTTTGAAATCAATTATAGTGTAAATAACTATACTTAAATTTCAAATTTGGATATTTAAATTATTAAGATTAGTCTGGTTTACACATCTATTGGCACTCGGAACAATAATTATGTACATTTTTATAAAGTATATTAATCAATCAAACATATAATGAGCTGCGAAAGATCAATATTTCATGTACTATACTATTACTATACTACGCATCGCTAGGCTGGCGCGAGCGTAATCGACACAAGCATGTCGAAGACATCGGTGATGCGTGACCATCAGCTCTTCCCCTATCATTTTTCTTTAATCGCTCATCAAGAGTAAGGAAATAAATTATAAATTACGAAGTTCGTAGGTAACAATTATTAAAAAAAACAACCGAATTGTGAAGTCTGTTAAAAACAAACAAAGTTACTTAAAGACGTTTATTTATGTAGTCCAGTGAAGCTGTTAAGACCTTTTTTTATTTTGTCTTATATGAGGAAATCCTTACGGATACCCACCCCAGCCGGAAGCTGAGGGTGCATTATATACAACTTGCACTGATTAAAGCCCCATGGTGCCTTCACTTACTTATAGGCCGGGGAGCTGTTAAGACCTTGTTAGATCGATAACGTGGTTAGTTCGAAAAAAAAGTTTGTCTATGCATCAATTATTTTTATGAAACGCAAAGTGAATTAAATATTTAAAGAGACCGTTTTTATAGAAAGAATAGAGAAATAGTTTACGCTTCACTTTGAAATCGAGACCCACAACGAGTCTCTACAAATGCGTCAAAGAAATGAATAAATCCCGCTCAGCTTAAGTGTTTTATTTATTTTGTATCACCGCATTTATGTATAGCTCTTAGTCTATACTAAGTAGACGTGTATATATTACAGTATTCATATTGTATCGTCCATTACGAACGAAGATAATACTGTAGAGTCAATTCCAACAAACGTTGATACGATATGGCAAGGACAAAATGCTCAAAGCATATATCTGAATTATCAGTTGTAGAAAATATTCCCTCCTTGATAGATATGGCAATTAATTATTAAATGTCTATTTAGATAATCGATTATACTTGTATATTATATATTGCTTTTGCCCGGGTTTTTTTTATATTATAGGGGGCAAACGAAAAGGCCAGTCACCTGATGGTAAGTGATCAGAGGTGGAAAGAGTAACCAAATGGACAAAAAATTCAATTTCCAATTTTTGATACTAGTTACGAATAGCGACCTCTTCGTTGTGCGTTATAAAATTTTCGGACACAAAAAAGCCTTTTTTTTATCAACGTGAGGAAATCCCTTATGGATACACCACCCTCCCGGGGGAGATAATGGGTTATGCCCAACTCGCACGGACTAAATCCCCACGGTGTACCGACAGACCGTAATTCTTGGGGCGGCAAGGGATCGTACAATGCTACTCTACCTCGTAGAGCTCCACCAATGGTCCGCCTGACGAAAGTTAACCGCCTGGCTCCCGCCTATAGAAAAACAAACTGAGTACACACTAGCTGCCTTCTCTCATCCTGTACAATGAGGAGATGAGCCCCCGACTCATCTATGATCATCTATGAAAAATTCCGCATTTAATGGTCATAGTCGTATGCTGATAAGTAATTTCGGGGCCGTTCTAGTATTAGACAATTTTTTGTAGTATCTAACCGCGTATGTTTACGTAAACATTTACATAAGTATTTTTATCTGTTCCAATTTCTTTACTGATTCATGGGTAGCTGTTAACAGGTCTAGAAATAAGGAATTCATAGAGTATAACCCAGTGGATAAGATTCACACCCTTCACATATTAACCCTACACATCTAGATCTGCCATATCATCAAAAATAAACAAATAAAACAGTTTAGTGCTTACGTCTGGTACGTGATTGAGCCAAAAAAGCACTGTATTTTCAACATATGTATATAGATAAAAGCGATATAGATTAATACATGTAAATCATATTATATAGGGTCTTTCATTAAGCGCTTCCTACTTTTAAGTTGAAATAATAGAAAGTGTATGCGAGATGTCATCGAAATTTTGTATTCTTTTGAGAGATCTATCAATGCCATTTTGTATGGAATATAACATCATGCAAATGTCACTCGCAGCTTTGCTCGGTAACGTGTATACGAAATGCCCAATATTCCATGACTGTGGGGCGTAAATAAGGCTCAATTTGACCAATGGCACGGGTTATGTTGATTTTGAGGGCTGCTTTGGTTTGTGACATATCTATATAGACGTGCGACTTAAGAAAATCCTAAAAGAAAAAGTGTAACGGGTTCATATCGTACAATATTTAGTGGTCAGTTCACATCAAGTCCACGTGAGATGACCATGCCCACAAGTCGCTCTTGCAGAATTGGTAATGTGACATGAGCTATGTGGTACGTAATGCCGTCCTGTTGAAAGCACATGTCGTTGGTATATTATCCAACTTAGGCCACAAGAAGTTAGAAATCATCGATCTATAGCGCTCGCTGTTGGCGGTGAATGCCTTTTTTTTTTTTATTAACGTGGGGAAATCCCTAACGGATACGCTACCCTCCCGGGGGAGAAGGTAGATTATGTCCGATTCGCACAGACTAAAACCCCACGGTGTACTGTCCGCCGCATGGTAGGGGCAGCCAGAGATCGAGCATGCTCACTGACCTGAAAACTGCCCCTGCGGCAGCCTGGCGATTGAACGCCAGGCGTCGCCCTACTATAGAGAGGCTACTGGGTACACGACCAGCAGCCTTCCCTCGTCAGCCTCACCAGTGCAAATGTGCACCAGTGGCAGTGATTGCCTGGCTAACGTCGTTTTCTAAGAAGTATATAACAATGTCGCCATCAGCAGAAAATTGTCGTGTTGTTGAATGCTATATTTATTCATGTTGATTTTGGCAAAACAGACTGAATAAATTACAACCTTTTCGACAGATCTAGCGTCAACAATATGCCCGCTATCAACTGTCAAAGTTCGGTAACCCCTATTAGAAAACCCTATACAAACTTTGATCAATTACTTGGACCATATGTGATACTTCTTTTTTTTAGACTTATTTCTGCTTAATTAAACAACAATCCTACATTTTAATAGTTGGGTGAACGCGATAGATTTGAATAATGAGTATTTTAATCATAAATCAAGATAAACTACTATAAAATATATATTCTTTAGATAATTTCATATTTAAGGAAGTTTCTTAATATCCATAGTATACGAAAAATGTATGCGAAAATGTTTACCCGGAAGAAATGGTCAATGAGACGGCGAAAATTGTTTGGGGGAACTTTGACAGTCCCGGAAATTAATGGTAAAGCTAGTGCATACAATTTTCGTAAACAACTTGAGTAAACGGAATATTTAACTATGCTTAACGGAGTGGAGCATTATGGCAGAGACTATAATCAGAGTTATCTCTTCTTAAGGGTAGTGTCGTTTGGCTTGATGACATTTTCTGGAGTACTTTTTGCCGTTTAGAGATTTAGCGTTGGAACCCACATTCTCATTTGTAGTTGAATAATAACGTGCTCTAAGTAAACACACTGAGTTAGAGAGGACTCAGCTCGCACGTGGAGCTGCAGGAACACACCAATAGGAGTACCTATTAATATCTAACTATATATAATTATCTAAGTAAGACATCAGATTTTCCACATGAAACTGATAGCTATCCAGGTGGACTTAGAAAAAGGACGGTGGTGATTACTTAACATCATGTGACTCACCTGTATGTTTGCCTTCATATAAAATAAAAATGTTTCATGTGAGTTACGTGATGTTAAGCGATCACCACCGTCCATAGACACTAGCAACATCAGAAGAGTCACAAATGCGTTGCGAGCCTATATATGAAAGTGCGGGGAGTGGAAAGGAAGGGAAAGGGGGAAGGGAGGTCGTCCTCTAGCGCTCTCATTGAATGAACGAAACGCAATAATGCAGGCACTGTTACCTCAGGTCGGTGTTTCTGTGGGTCCGGTGGACAAGCTGACCCATTCTTGCTGAAACCAGTAATAGCTTCAGCGTGGCTATATCACCTAGTTTCACCGGAACTCCAACTCAATTGTAAAGATTCGAATTCAAATCTACGTCTATCGACGCTGTATCGAATCGTATCAATTAAGCCATAATCGCTTCAACTATAGCTTAGTTGAATATTTATTTTCTTATGTCAAGGGGCAACAAACTGGCAGACGGTTTGTCTCATTTTAAATAGTTGTCGTCACCGATGTGTTGTATCTAAAAGCGTTTATTTCGTAGTATTCTGGAATATTGTAGTCCAGTATGGAACCCTTGTTATCAGGTTCATATAAATAAAGTACAAAGAGTACAAAAACGCTTATTTTAGCTGTCCTATTATAACAACAAATACCATAACAGTAGCTTAAATTCATATTTCAAATGTTTAGAGCATTATAAAATGAAACCATTACAGGCTCGTAGAAAGGTGGCTGATGTAATGTTTATATACAAATTGATACAAGGTTTCCTAGAATCTACAGAATTTCTTCAAAAAATACCCTTGAGTGTCTCACGTATAGGTAGTCATTTATTTAACCGGCATATATTTCATCTGCTTTGAACAAGAACTAATGTAGGCCAACATTGCCCCTTTGTAGCGCATTCTTTCTTTTTATAATAGTTTACGTTTCAATTTCGATATTTCTTTTTGTGTTTCTTTGGCCTCGATTAGAAAAAAAAAATTAAATATCGAATATAATTTTTTTTTTTAATAATGTCTTTGTCTTCTTAATTTACATATGCCGTGTTCCCACTTAGCAGGGTTCGTGTCAATTTCTGTTCATTGAACTAAGTTTTGTGTTCCTTAAACAAATTACAAGAATAATTATTTTCGTAAATATTTATTACAAAAAATGTTTTTCGTAGAACGATGTCTTTGGTGCCACCTGGAGGAACGGACTCACCAAGTCCACGTCGGGCAGTTAGCCCATTGTTGGAGATGCGCAGACCACACTGTACACTCGCTTGCGACTACTGCGCAGCCATATTGGAGGACAAATTTAAACGTGAGTATAATTTGTCCATATCATTGGTTTTTTTTCATTTTATTTTATAGGTTACTTTTCTTTATCTATAATCATTCACAGTATTAAATGCCTATGCCACAGTATAAATATGAGATACAGTACAGAAACTACCTACAAACGCTCAAAAACGGCACACTCACCCAAACATGCGCATCAAAGAGAGATTTTAAAAAGTATTCCATGGATAGTACCGCGAAAACCGCTTAGAGGTTTTGTTGATGCGCACGTTTGTGTGAGTGTACCGGTACGAGCGTTTGTAGGTAGTTTCTATACTGTATCTTATATTTATACTGTGCCTATGCCGCCCAAAAGAAATACGCTGAGCTCTCAGTCTTATACGTTTAAATATGTGGTGCAAGTTTAAATTAAGTGCTTATTAATAGATTTTTAAACCCAGATCAACTCCCCAATTAAAGGCCTACGAAATGTTAGGCTCCATAAAACATGTAGGAATCTATAAATTTTGAAATTCGATTTTTTAGATGACTAATAAGTTAATTTTATTATTTAACGATTAAACTAAAAGTTAAAAACATCGGAACTTAATCCTCATCATTACTATTTCTGCTGTTATCAAAACGTAATATTCAGTTTTATAAAGTCTTGCCTTTTGATGACTCGAGTGTTCTAACAACATGGCGGTGACCTCGTTAAAACTTTCCAAGAAGTTTTTGTGATTACTCCGATCAGGTTCCGTTCTATAAATTAGAAATTGATTTATTTACACACAATAGCTTTCATTAAATTGCTATCAAAATTATACAATATAAACACAAACTAAAATAAAAAACGCAACGTTAAAATTAAGATACCGCCAGGAAATCCCCAAGTTTGTGAAAGTGGTTATAATATTCTTATTTATTTATCACTACAGTCCTATTCATCGGGAGTTCATCTCGCCCACCCCTTGTGAGGGCGTGCGGGGAGACGGCATCAGGGTTGCCCCTCTGGCCGTGGTCTCGCTCGCCTCCCGCTGTGAAGGGAGTGTCTTTCTGTTCTTCGCCCACGCGTGCGTGGGCGTTCGGGCTTCATGTAGGGAGACTGGTGACTTATTGGCTCCTCTTGTCTTGTGTCTGGGCTGTCCTCTGAGCTTCCCGGCTCTCCACTTTCTGGAGGGCATGCAGGGCTCTCAGGCATATTTCGACGGCTTCCAAGGTGTCAGCTTCAGCCAGGGTCTTCAGGAAGGCGTTGCGGACAATCTGTGTCGACCCTTCCGTCCCGTTCGGCTGCTGGGAAGCTTCCGGGCCTTCTTGGGTCGTCTTGGGGCGATTGTTATTTTTATGGCCTCTCGGAATGGGATCGTTGGCGGGGGCCATCAGGCTCGCACCCGCCGACTCCTCTACCATCTGTGGCGCTGCTGCGCTGCGCTCTCTCTTGGGCCCGGCGTCACCAGACCGGGCCGCGGTTCCCGCTCGGCGGTTGCGCTTCTCCCGACGGAAAACAGGGCAGTTGCGGGCATCATTTGCAGTATGCGGCCCCTCGCAGTTGATGCAGGTGGCCGGTTCTTCGCGTGGGCGGTCACAATTTCTTGCGAAGTGAGCTCCCCCGCACCTCACACAGGCAATCTCTCGGTGACAATGGAAGGAGGAGTGCCGGAACTGCTTCCGGCGCAGCGCTCGACCGAGCGGGCTAGCCTGACTCTCGGGAATCAGGGGTAGCTCGAGGGAGCCGCAGGCGGCGCTAGCGAGCGCGGCTGCGTCCGCGGCGGCGGGTTCTTCGCCGTTTAAAGCGGCCTCCTGTAGGCGCAGGTACAGCGTCATCCAACGCGTCATCCCTACAGTCAGGACCCCGGCTGAAATCAGCTCGGCGAGAGTGCACATGTCACTCTCGTATGCCTCTGTCTGTAGGGACGAATCGCCAGACGGCACCGGGAGCGCCACGGGTGGTTGCGGTGGCGGCGTAGGCGACTGCTGTTGCGGCGATTGCGCGGCGTCGGCAGTGTGGAGTCCGGTGTGGGTTGCGGTGGTCTTCTTTTTTGAGGCGGCAAATTCAGTGGGCCGGCTTGTGGTCATACGTCTGGAGGACGTAGAGGCTTCGGTTTGGTCCTGAAAAGGACCTTTTTTGGTTCCCCCCGATGCCGTCGCCGGTCGGGAAGAGGATTTTCTTGCACGACGCATCGTTGCGCAGGACAAGCGAAAGTCGTCTGGGCGACTCGCGGAGCTCCGGTAAGACGTCCTCGCGCGCGTAACGACGGAGCGAGTCCTATTCACAATCATATACGAATTTTATTGAAATTTAAAGAGATACAATTGACCTTAAAACGAGGGATAATCACATTGAAATCGTCCAATTAATATTCAGGAGAAAACTGTTCAAAATGTATGGGCGTACGGACCATTTTATGTTGATACACAGCTCACAGATCTTTTACCCGTGTATTTATACTATAATATGTATTATGTATGTAGATAAGACATTTTAAATATTTATTCTATGCTTTTAGGTATTATTAATGAAGTGCATTTCGTAATAAAGGCTTATGTAGTTTGTTTAGTATTTGTTCAGTTATTCATTTGATGTTATTTCCGGAGGCCCACCTCTTATCACCTTTTCCCTCTTCTCTTCTCTTTCTCCCCCTCTTTCTCTCAATACAGGCTGACAAAGCACTTGCGACACCTCTGGTCTATGGAGGGTGGTAATCACTTATCATCAGGTGACCCACCTGTTCGTTTGCCTCCTATGATATAAAAAAAAGATATATTTTTTATGTAGATAATTGACTGCCCCATTGGATAACTAAAAATCGGCTGCATAGATTTGGGTAACTGTTTTTATGTTCGTAATTATCAGGACAAGGTTCATATAACAAAAATGTTTAAAAAATCGAAGCGAGAGAATGAGATAGAAGACAATAGAAGGATTTTAAAAAGATATTGATAGAATTGAAGGATTAACGTTCTATCGTTCATGTGCTATTCCAGAATATGGTTCTAGTAAAAAAAAAAAATTCATTCTCTTCATTAGTACACCAGGACGAGCCGTTAGTATAACAGTATAAACAAACAAATTAAAATATTAACCAGTGTATGAAATAGGATAAGTTAGGTAACAATTTTAAAAAATAATATACAAGTATACTTATTCAACATGGCTATTTACTTCCAAGCTATGCACTGTTTTTGAAGTCACAACGTCTTATAAATCGATCGTCCGGCTGCACGCAAGAAAAAACATGACTCATTGTAATGTTCCCCCTGAGCCGAGCGTGTAAGCGCGAGCGCGAAACAAGCGATAGAGAAGCGTAATCGGCCTAAGCATTCGGCTTGTAACACAGCTTTCTATGTCCATATATTTATACTACAATAAAATTGTAACTAGTTCAAATCTGTACATCTGTACATTAAAACTATAATCGTATACTGTTTACAATTTTTGTCAGTCTGTCTGTCCCTTTGAACACGCATCACTGTCAAAGTACTGAACCGATTTTGACGAAACTTGACAGTGATAACTAATATTATAAAGCTACATCAAGGATTTTGTCCCATGAAACGTAAGTTTCTTCAAGATAACGGACAAAAGTAAAAAAATTGTAATTAATGAAATTCTTGACGGATTCTGGTAATTTTTTTGTAGCGAATAACCAATTTAGTGCAGACGAAATTGCATTGGTTACCTAGTATAGAATAATTCAATCCAATTCATGAATGCAATTTTTCATCAATGTTTTCTTACGACGTTGTCACGTACAATTACCGTCCGTAAACAGTCTTTACAGGCAACCAATTTTTTATCATAGGAAACAGTAGAGATAAATACAGATATATGTATCTATTTAAAACGCATACATAGAACTGACAATGAAGTTCATTATATAAGAGTTAGTCGTAAGTCACTTTCGAACTCGTAACCTCTAGGTTCTATATTGGGGCTTGCTACCACTGAAATAGGAGGCATGTGTTAGCTACCCACCTCCGGTACCGCTCGTCATATTCAAGACACCGAGATACTAGCGCCACATATTAGAGATACGCATTGATACTAGCGCCAAGCGCCATCATATAAGAGAGACACATTAACATTAGCGCCATTTTAATAAAGATACATAAATGAGAATTATTATAATGATATAAATTTCAATGAGACATTAATAGGAATTGATTTATTCATTTATTACTTGCATAACATTAGTTTTATGATAATAATAGTAATTGCTTTGACTGCCATAGTTTGACCTCTAAAGGGCTAGATGTCGCTACTCTACACACATAATTGTGTGTCTAAACATATTTGAGATACATAAATAACAATGATTTTATATAGAATTGATGTACGTAAATAATATTAATTTGTTCATTTTATTATCTTTGTGTTACTAAAAACATATAGCGGAATTATAAGTAAATGGTTATTGCTTTGATTTATATAGTACGTCTTATATATCATATAGTTCAGCCTATAAAAGGCAAGATGTCGGTGTTATCTACGCATTCCTTTGTGACGCATTCCTTTGTGAATAGTACTGTAAGCCGTAATTTTGGGCAAATAAAGAGTGAAAGTAACTACTTGGTATTTATTGGCATCTTGACTGCATCGACTATGTCCTATATACCTGCTATCACATGTTATAAGCATTTTATAATTATATTACAACAGGCAGTGCTGAAATGCGGAATCGTGGCACATCACCTCTATCTGCTTCACCGCGCCAGTCTTTGACCGGAGAACCACCCTGGACACTGCCAGACGACGACAGACCTGATTTTTCAGCGCTTAAAGAAAATATACACAAGATTAACAAGTAAGTACCTTAGGAAAATCAATAAGTTTTTGGACATTTGGATATGGTCTTGTTGGAAGTATAGAGCGAGATGAGGCGAGTAACAAGGGAACAGGACATTAGGCTTTGACTAAACAGAAAGAAACTTGGAATAGTGTTCAAGTTGTCGCCTACGCACCACACCTTAGTGGCCAAGTTACTTTAGGTAAAAATAAAACGATACGATAGTTATGCTCAATACTCAATTTGTGCCGTAGCAAATACAATACACCATGTACCTTGGATTGCCCCAGCACCTTGATGAGCCGTAAACACAGATTGCCACAATTCGATCAGTAACACTGCGATAAAATTCCGATTTACCGACATACCGGTTCTCACATACATACGAGATGTTGTCGCTTCAATACTTGACGAGTAAGTGACGCAGGGCAGCTGTCAGTTGCCTTTTGATGCTGCGCCAAGTTTCGAACATGGTTGATAATAAAACAGAGGTAGTGTTCGTTGTGATATTGGCATATAAATTATTAGCTTTTGATCGTGTCTTCGCTCGGGATAATATAAATGTAACATATCATTTCAGAATAGTCATTTGTTCTGGATGAATGGTACCTTCTATCCTGTTTTGTATACTTGGCAACGTATTTACAAAATTTCATGTGGCGTGTAAGCGCAACAGACAAACAAATTCACATTAATAACTAGTTTCTGCTTGCGGCTTCACTCTCATTAATATTTATTTCACTTATCTCTTCAGTACAATGCTTCTTTTGTGGAATAAACGTAACCTATTCCCTTTTTAGGGGTACCTTGTACTGTGTATACTCAGTACTGTGTATAATCAGTTTGTTTGTTATGCTTACCCGCCTGTACTACTGAACCCATCATTATGAAATGATGCGTGTACGTCGTCAGGGGTACAAAAAAAGACATAGGGTACTATTATATTTTTAAAAAAGTACTGGTCCTGAATGATAGGTCAAATCTACCTTAACGTGAGTGTAGCCGCGGGAAAAAGCTAGTTGGCTTTGAGTATATGATAAAATGGATAACAGTTTAGTCATGGCTTGTATGTACCTTTGTAATCTCTTGTAGAACTTTGTGTTACATCTTTTATAATAAATAAAAGCACAGTCACTCGAATAAATGTATTCGAAAGTACGCCTGATTTATAGTTTTCAAAACATAGAATGGTAAAAGACAGACAGGTATGTCATTGCCTCGTAAATAATAGCTTATAAAAAAATTGTCGTAGGCAATCTACAAAATTATTGGTTTTATTTATACTCAATGATATGAATATGTCGAAGAAAAAAAATTGTGAACCATCGCGCGATGCCTGCCAGGTGTGAAACCTCGAAGTTATATATAGGTATAGGTAATGTAAAAGGATAGTTTACGACAGGAAAGAAATATGACATAATCAGAAATAAAATGTTAACAATTTTCTCAAGAACAATATGACTTAATTTATTAATATATTAATTAATTAAACATTTGTGTTGATTAAATAAAACAATTAAAAATTAAAATTATTTAACGTGGCGACGCATACCGTGGCAACGCGTCGCCATGTCAACAGTCGCTCTGACCCGCTGGTATAATTTTTTTATAGGATAAACGAATAATCGGGTCATCTTATGTTAGGTGATCACCGCCTTCCATAGACACTAGCAACACCAGGAGAGTTGCAAGTGCGTTACCAGGCTGTGTTTGGCGGGAATGGGAGACAGGGGAAGGGGGAGAGGAGAGGGGAGGGCATGGGAGGTAGGTCTCCGGCGGCAACAATGCAAGCACTGTTGCTTAACGTCAGTGTTTCTGTGAGAGGGTGGTACTACACCGGGCGAGCTGACCCATTCATGCTGAAACCAAGAATAGCTTCATTTTGGCTCTACCACCTACAAAATTGTTTCACATTAAATATATAATTTATGTTATTTATACTAACAGGGATTGCGAAACATCAACACGTTTGGACATGCTGTTGACTCAAGTGGAACAATATGCTAACAATCTGGAAACGCTCGTAGAAGAGAGAACTTCAGACTACCTCGAGGAGAAGAGAAAATGCGAGGAATTGTTATACCAGTTGTTACCTAAGTAAGTGTTCAACATTCTTTTTTATGTCAAGGCAAGGCAAACGAACAAGGGAGTCGCCTGGTGTTAAGTGATCACGGCCGTCCACAGCAATACCAAAGGAATTGCTAGTGCGTTGCTAGCCTGTGTTTGGTAGGTAGGGGGAAGGGTGGAGAGAGAGGAAGAAGAGGGATAAGAAGGTGGGCCTCTGGCACTCTCACTGACCAAGCGATACGCAACAATGCAAACATTATTTTTACATCATTACTTCACGTCGGTTTTCTGTGAGAGGGTGGTACTACCTCGGACGAGCCGACCCATTCATGCTAACACGAGCAAAAGGTTAGCTTAGCTGCTGTACGCATCTGAGTGCTGGGCTACGAAAGAGATAGATGAGAGAAAATTACGTGGCAGAGATGTGATTGTTAAGGTGGATGCGTGGTGTAACTAGAATGGATAAGATTAAGAATGAGTATATCAGAGAGAAAATCAAAATAGCACCAGTGATACAGAAGTTGACGAGTAATAGATTTTTTTTTATATCACAGGAGGCAAACGAATTGCCAGGTCACCTGATGCTAAGTGATCACCGCCGTCCATAGGTACTAGCAACATCAGGGAGTCCCAAGTGCGTTGCCAGCCTGTGTTTGAAGGGTGGGGGAGGGGGAAGGGTGGAAGAAAGACTAAGAGAAGTGAGTTTCTGGCGCTCTCAGTGACTAAACGAAACGCAACAATGTAAGCACTGATACTTAACGTCGGTTTTCTGTGGGTCGGGTGGTACTACCCTAGGCGAGTTGCCACATTCATGCTGAAACCAGTAACAGCTTCAACGTGGTTCTACCACTTACAAAAAGTTTAGCATCATATGGGCATGTCACGAGGAGAGATGAAAACCATGTAACTAGAAAAGTGTTGCGTATGATGATGGATGGACATAGAAGAATAGGAGACCGAAACAGGTACGGATGGATTGTGTGAAAAATAATATGTATGAAAAATGTATGAATACTTAGATGACATCAGATAGGGGAGAGTTGAATTGGAAATTTGTTGTGACGATTCTACTTGAGTGGAATAAGGGTAAGAAAATGACGGTCATATAGAGGGTCTAAAGGTGGTAGAGCCACCCTGTAGCTATTATTGGTTCCAGCGTGAGTGGGTCGGCTCGCCCGGGGTAGTGCCACTCTCTCACAAAAACACAGACGTGAAGTAACAGTGCTTCCATTGTTGTGTTTCGTTAGGTCAGTGAGAACGCCGAAGGCCCAATTTTCCCCTCCCCTACCCTCAAACACAAACTGGCAACGCACTTGCGACGCCCTTGGTGTTACTAGTGTCTATAGACGGTGGTGATCACTTATCATCAGATGAGCCACCTGTTCGTTTGCCTCTTATGACATAAAAAATAAGTAGATTAGATTAATATTAATTTATGTGGATTTGTTGATATTCAAATTTGTTTGACAATAATCTCTATCTATAATATATATCAATCAAGTTAAATCAAGATGATATATAATAACAGACTGATCGTGTAGGGTGGCCCTCGAGAAGACCGAGGCCATACTATTTCATGGGCCTCGGCGGGGGCCACCACCTGGGGTCCACATAATGGTGGAGGGCGCCCGGATCAGGGTGGAGGCCCATATGAAGTATCTGGGCCTCACCCTGGACGGGCGCTAGCCGTTCGAGTCCCATTTTAAGGAGCTCGGATCACGAATCGCTAGGCCGGAGTCGACACTCGGGCCGGTTGCCCCCCAATATTGGGGGACCGGGTGCCGGGTGCCGGATGCCGACGATTCTGCATGGGAGTCGTGCGGGCGATGGCCATCTACGGGGCACCGGTCTGGGCAGACGCCCTCGGTGCCACCAACGTGCGCACGCTGCGCAGTGCGCAGCGTACGATGGCACTGAAGGCAATCCGGGCGTATCGGACGGTGTCCTCGGCGGCGGCCTTCACACTCGCCGGCTCCCTTTCCTGGGAGCTGAAAGCTGGAGTTCTCGACGCAGTGTATGAATTCACGACGGCGAAGAAACGTAGTAGGGAGCCTGCGGCTCCCAGGGAAATTGAAGAGAGGAGACGGCGTCTGAGGGAGGACGCCGTTAAGAGGTGGATCCAGGACCTGGTGGACGCGCGCTTTGGGACCAATACCGTCGACGCCGTCCGCCTGATCCTGAAGGACTGGATCAGGAGGAAGTGGAGCTCCCTGACGTTCCGTTTGGTGCAGGTACTGACCGGACACGGCTGTTTCGGGTGGTACCAGCACCGGATCGCTCGCAGGGAACCGACCGCTGCCTGTTACGAGTGCAACGCCGAAGTAGACACCACGCAACACACTCTCTCCGAGTCAAGTGCCTGAGAGACTTCGCCACGAAGGAGTGCGCGCGCACTCCTGGCACTCCCGATCCTCCCGGCTGTGTGCTCTGCGGTAACGCGGGTCACCCCGCGATTTATCGCGGCTGTCCCCACGCGCCGCGCACACTGCATCCCCGTCAGGCCAGGCAGGCGCCTGTAGCCGCCGCCCGCCCTCCGCCTCCACTTCTCATGTCCGTGGAGGCCTTCCCAGGCCTGCGGGGCGCCTCCCGCGCCCCGGTAGCGCCTGTGCCCACGACCTCACCGTGCTCGCCACCCTCTGTGCCGCGCGTGGCCCAACCTGGGCGGGCCCCTATGGCCCCTGGGCCCCCCGACCTCAGCTTCAGGCTTCTTCTAAGCCTCAGGCGCCGCCACCTCAGGCGGCTTACACCTCCTCCTCTTTCACCAGTAAAGTCGACTGGTTGAAACAGTTACTCCGCGAGTACGACATGCAGGAGGTCCTCGCTTTCCACGCCATTGTAGAGGTCGAGGAGGAGCTAGGTCTTCTCACAGCACTAAATATGTCTTAAAATTCACGGGTCTTAATAAAGTAAAACTACGCGGTCTATGTCTCTCGTTTTTCAATGCAAGATCCTTTCGGTCACAGCGCGATCTAGTAGCTGACTTTTTGCGCGATAGACAGACGTTTTCCTCATCCAGGAAACCGAGTATGCGTAATACGAATCGCGAATTACTGTATAGTCAGGAACGACCGTGTCACCCGCGGGGATGGCACGTTAATCTATATTAGGCGTTCGTTGTACTGCACGCCGTTAGATCCGCCCGCGCTAACCAATATAGAAGTGTCAGTGTGTAAATTAGGTATGACCGGTCACTCGAATATTAATTTAGTTTCCGCGTATTTGCCACCGAACAAAGAATTGCTAAGATCCGATTTGCAGGCGCTACTTAATTTAGGAGATTCGGTCATTATAGCGGCGGACCTCAATAGCGGGAACGTTGTCTGGAATAGTCCGCGTACCTCACGTAACGGAAGGATACTCGACGAACTAGGTAGGGTTCTCGCGTTTGACGTCATAGCTCCTTCGGAACCCACGCACTATCAAGATCATTGCCGACCCACAGTTTTAGACATAGCTCTCTTAAAAAATATCACGCTTCCTGTACGACTCATACAAGTCGTACACGAACTTGATTCAGATCATCGCCCGGTTGTTTTACAGTTAGGTCACAATTCAGACTTTACCCTGCCGTCGGTTTGGGTGGCTGATTACGCGAAACTCGTTCAATATTTTAAAGAAAATCCGTCGTCTACCCTTACGCTTACCCGTCTGTAGAGAATCGCGATCGTTTATGTTCGTTACGAAAAACAGTCAAATCTCGTATTTCTGAGATCCGGGGTGACAGGTGGGACAGACTCCTGGAGGGTCTCCAGCCGTCTCACCTGTCGTACTGGACTGTAGCGCGAACTATCAAATCAGATATGGTCACTTCAATGCCTCCTCTCGATAGAGGCCCCGGGTTGCCTCCCGCGTTCGATAGCATAGATAAAGCAGAATGCCTTGCCGCAAGCTTAGAGAAACAGTGCTCGCCAAACACTGATAACACTGACCCTTTCCATAACGGATTAATCGAATCAGCTGCGGAGCATGCACTCGCGTCTCCTCCCGTGGATACCCTAACCGCGATCACTTTCGATGAAGTTGCAGGCGCAATTAAGCGTCTCAAGCCTAGGAAGTCCCCAGGCCCCGATGGGATCAGGAACGAGGTGCTGAAACTCCTTCCTGATCGCATCATAGCTCTATTGGTCTGCGTCTTCAATGCGGCCATGTCCCAGGGTCACTTTCCGGCCGTCTGGAAAAAGGCCATAGTGATAGGTATTCACAAGCCCGGCAAGAAAGCTACGCTTCCCGTTAGCTATCGCCCCATTAGTCTGTTAGATACCTTAGGAAAACTTTACAAGCGGCTCCTTCTGAACCGTATCCAGCTCTCGATTACAGATTTAAAATTAATACCACCTGAGCAGTTTGGATTTCGCGCCGAAAACTATTGCACGAATCAAGTACACCGCCTCACGGAGTACATTTTCTCTCAATTTAACGCCGATCCGAAACGTAAACCGAAACGCACAATTGCAGTGTTCTTCGATGTCGCCAAGGCTTTCGATAAAGTCTGGCACGGAGGGCTCATCCATAAATTATGTAAATCTCGCATACCCGATACGTTAATTCATATTATCCGCGATTATCTCACTGATAGGACATTCCGCTTCAGAGTGGATGGTGAACTATCGCTGCCCCACCCGATACGCTCAGGTGAGCCACAGGGCTCCATACTCGCGCCCACGCTCTTCAATCTATTCATCAGTGACCTACCTCGGTCTCGGAGGGTCGAGATAGGTTGTTACGCTGACTATACCGTTATTTACACTTCCGGCTGGCGGTCGGACTTTCTTAGGAAGCGCATCGAAAAAGCCGTTCATACTCTCGATGAATGGTTTCGTCGATGGCACATAGAAGTTAATTCCGATAAAAGTGCCGCAATACTCTTCGATCCCACGAAACGCGCTAATAAACTTGAGCCCATCAGGCTATATGGAATCGATATCCCTTTGGTCGAAGAGGTCAAATATCTCGGTGTTACATTAGATAGACATTTAAAGTTCAATTCACATATAGACAGAGTGCGAAACAAAGCCGCTATGGTCTTGGGTCGCCTCCATCCGTTGCTTTGTCATAAGAGTAAGATGACCCTCAGACACAAGCTCACTTTGTATAAGACGTGTATCCGTCCCGTGATGACATATAGCTGCCCCGTTTTTGCGCATATGTCCAAAGATAACTTTGATAAGCTGCAGGTTCTCCAAAATCGTATTTTACGTAAAGTGACCGGTGCCCCGTGGTACATCCGGAGAGTCGATCTCCATAGATACCTAGAGATCCCTTCTATCTGGGCGTACGTAAAATCACTAGCTATTTTGAAAAAGCCGCAAATCATTCCAGTCCGTTAGTGGTATCCGCCGCAAACTATGAACCCGTACCTAACGCTGCGCGTTATAAAAGACGTCCACGACATATTTTTACCGACCCTCCTGATTCAATCACGTCAGCGAACGATCAGTACCAGCCTGTCCCTCGAAACAGAGCGTGTTCACGCCCACACCCGCGTAACCACAGATCACGCCGCCGTGGTCTAGGGGTTAATTTCGGTCCCGCACACCCGATTAGGCCTCCCACGGCAGCGGCTCAAGCCTAAGTTCGATCCCTCGGTAGGGAGCCCTTGAGTGCGTTGCTTGCACGATACGGTGACATACAAATATATATCACCGCTATAAAACTACACAATCACCCCCACACACGTGCACGCTACACGCTTACACATGAAAGTAGAAGGGTTTACTTTTTCCCTTATTGAACTGAAAAACTCTCAATTTTCCGATAATAAATATATGGAGGAGTTGTTGAGGCGTGTATGCTTGGTACACATATACGTTTCAACAACTCATACATATATGAATAGTTAGCTAAGATAGGTCGCGATTTTGCATGCAACAGCAACAGCCAAGCCGAGGTGTACCGTGCACTCTTGTGCTGGTTGCCAAAATAAAATCGGCTCAGTGCCTTAAGCGCTCGCCTTAGTAGTCCGGTGAAGCTGTTAAGGCCTTGCTGGGTCAATAGCGTAGTCATTTCGAAAAAAAAGCGCTAATCTCAAGAACTACTGGTCCGATTTGAAAGTTTCTTTTAGTGTTAGATAGCTCATTTATCGAGGATGGCTATAGGCTAATTATCATCATGTTAAAGCCAATAGGAGCTGAGCACTAATGAAGAATGTCTCAAAATCGGGCTATTTTTAGAGCATCCGTTGCGTGTCAGTGTCAGTATTATATGCGTTGCCATGGTAACATGATAATATTCTATCGGACATATTATCAGGGCTTATTTTGTGTTCCTGTTCAAAAGTTTATTTAACGTTATTTTTAATTCCAATTTTTGATTATACGTAGTACGTTGCTATGGCAAACATTTTTAAAGTTTATTTTGTGCTACTATTCTAAAAGGTTAGTAGTAATAATATTCGTCCATCAATAGAGGCGAAGGAATTAATCCATACTGCCAATTCTGATGTTGTCAATATGGGTAGTTCTTATGTATTCTCAACCCAATTTTCTTCTATGTCTAAGTTAATATAAAGGTATAAGCGCCAAATCTTCTATATAATATTTCGTAAATTTTTATCTTCTTAATTTTCAAGACCCCAGAATATCTGTGGTATTATTTTTCATTAATTTCATTTATGCATAATAAACAAACCATATTACATAAAACGCCACCAATTTAACACAATATAGAGTCAAATAACACAAGATTATGAATAAAATATAAAATCCCCTACATGACAGACTGAACTCCCGTCAAAAACTCCTCAAAAAGTTTATTCTACGTTAGTTTTGTTCCCTATTTTTGGTTTGCGATATATTACGTATTATAAGAATGAAGTGTGTATATATAAAATAAATACTTTTTGATGAATACATATATCTGCGGTGCTACAAATATCAATATTTTTTTTAATTCTGTCGATATATCAGTTACATCGTTATACCGTTCACATCTCCGAAAATACATATATCCAACAATGTAATAATGTATCTGCTGTTTAGGGTAAACGCTTTTATTATTAACTAGCCTCTGCCCACGACTTCGTTCGCTTGGAATAGTTACTTTGGGCTAACGTTAACACGCAGCAGAAGCTCTCGAGAGGAAAAATATCCCCGATTTTGAAACATTATTTATTAATGCTTTGCTCCTATTGGCCTTAGCGTGATGATATATAGTCTATAACCATCCTCGATAAATGAGCTATATAAAACTTAAAAATAAAATGAAAATTTAAGACGGACCAGTAGTTCCTGAGATTACCCCCTACAACGTAGCAAACCCACAAACTTTACCTCTTTATAATATTAGTATAGATTCTTGATTGGTATTCAGTGACTAGTTGATTAAATGAGAATCTATATCTGTACAGGTCGGTAGCATCTCAATTAATAATGGGACAACCAGTAATGGCAGAGACTTACGACCAGGTGACTATATACTTCAGCGACATCATAGGCTTCACACAGCTGTCAGCAGAGTCTACACCTCTCGAGGTCGTCGATCTACTTAATGATTTGTATACAAGTTTCGATTCCATCATAGAGAACTTCGACGTTTACAAGGTAACTGAGGTGTATTATATTATATACTAGATTCTGCCCGTAACTTCGTCCACTTGGAATAGTTAGGTACTTTGGGCTAACACTAACATGCAGCGGAAGCTTTCAAAAGAAAAAAAACGGTTTTGAAACGTACTAAATTGATGCTCCGCTCCTTCTCCTTAGCGTGATTATATATAGCCTATGGCCTTTCTCAATAAATGAGCTATATATAGTCCGTGTGAAACTTTTCGCCGCTCTGAATATATCCGTAAAGTATGTATGGGCTTGCGCTAAATATCATTAAGAGTTTAAAACAAAACAAAGTAAAAGTAGTATTATAGGAATCTCAATTGGCATTTATTTAGACTTAAATTGTCTCGATGTTATACATATAATACCTATTATTACGTAAATTTGTGATCTATGATGCTATATTCAAGGCGGCCAAAAAGTTTGGTGTGGACTATACCACTGAATTAGTTTTCCTAAAAATGTTGGTCAAGTGGTGTGGCGCTTATAGTTTTTGGTCTCTACATAAAATATATTGTTAGGATAACAAACTATATGGATAAAGTCGCTGGTACAAGATAGTTTTAAAAGTATTTCTGTATAGGTCGAGACTATCGGCGATGCGTACATGGTAGTTTCCGGTCTGCCAATGCGCAATGGTAACCGTCATGCGGCTGAAATCGCTAGGATGTCCTTGGCTCTACTCGGAGCGGTCCGAGTAAAAACTGTACCACATCGTCCTGGGGAGCGATTGCTACTAAGAATTGGAATGCATACTGGTAAGGATTATAAACTTCTTGATTTGTTTCTTTTTTCAGGTGTATAAATCTTCCTAAAAAGGATTCTAATGTGTGTGTATAATCTATTTATTTGACTGATTCTGTTGTTTAAACAGCCTAATGGATTTAACATGATATGTCATTGAATTCTTTGTAACTGTGTAAGTAACATGACTTATATAACATTTGTAATGTTACTAACTTCTGCCCGTGACTTCGTACGTGTAGAATAGTTACTTTGGGATAAATAACACGTAGTGAAATGTCGCCTTATTTGTAGCTGGTATTTTTTGTCTGTGAGATCCACTTTACAGAACTATCTGTAATAAGTCCTTCTATTGCAAAAACTAAAATAACTAAAATTTTGTTATGTGCCCTTACTTTATTAAGGGTGTGATATGTCTATACCGAATCACTTAACCACGATTATTAATTTAAAATGCATAATGTATGTCTGGTTTTAATTTATAAAAATTGTTTTTGACCAATTTTAGTGGATTTTTTTACAAAGATTACGTCTTCAAAAGCTTAGAATAATTGTCACAATGCTTTTCGAATTTAGCAAAATAAAAAAAAATCTCGATATCGAAAAAATTCAAATCATAACTTATCATAAAATATACTTGTCTTTTAATTAAAAAAACGATTGGTTTAGGCTTTTTGGTATGATGGTACTTCAAGTTGAAAACACACTTTCTACTACATTTCCAGTTCGTTTAAGTTTAGTTTATTTAGCATCTTGAATCACACTGTCAGTTTACATAAGGTGAGATTGTGGACAAAAACTTATTAATAAAATAATTCGAAAATAACTTGCAAGCTATTACTTCAAATTATGAAAATTACGGTATTGAAAGAGGTACAAAATACCAAGAATATTTCGTTGGCTTTGAAATTATAACTTTCGGAGTTAAATTCATGTTAAATGGTTAAGTTCCATATGCTCGTATAGTCGTAATTAAACGGTTGAGATATTTTGGCTGAAATTTCAACTGAGAGCGTTCGTGTGTAATGACCTAGCTATATCAGACGTTCCAGTGTACATTTTAATTACATTATCTAACCGAAATGGAATAGACATAGATATATAGTTCTATAAATCAGTCACTATTTTAGTAAAAATACCAGTCATCGTATAATTCATTATCATTATCTTTTATGCATAGTTAAAGAACAGTATAAATATAAGAAACAGTATGGAAACTACCTACAAATGCTCGTACCGGCACGCTCACACAAACATGCGCATCGACGAGACCTCTAAGCGGTTTTCGCAGTGCTGTATAGATAGAGTATCTTTAAAATTACTCATCCATACGCATGTTAGTGTGAGCGTGCCGTCTTCGAGCGTGGTAGGTAATTTCCGTACTGTCTCTCATATTTATAATGTGGTGAATCTTGTTCATCTTATCCTTATCCCACCAAAATGTCAGATTGTCAGATGTTATCTCAATATACACAACTTTGATACACACATCATTTTTCACACAACCCATCAGTTTTCGTTCTTTATTTACTCCTATAGCCGTCCACCTTCATACCTTAATTTTTTCTTGTTATATGACTGTCGTCTCTTCTCCTCGTAATATGCTCGTGGTTGGGTAACATATTACTACTCGACTTCTTTGTAGCTTGTGCGTGTGTTAAAGATATAATCCAAAAATAACCATGACTATTGACGATCCCAGCGACAATCACCGCTGAATTCCGTCGAAACTTAAAGAACGCAATCACAAATTACGTTTTAGCGCGTTACTGGATAATGCTTATTTAGTTATTTGTTCTCTCACAAAGCATTATTTGTTTTTGAAAATGAAAGTCTAAAATAAATATAATTTTAGTTTTTTTTTATTATTATTAAATTTCCTCTATTCTGCAGACTCTTGGTCAGCACCTTTTTTTGCTATGTTACGTAAAAAATCGTGAACAAATTTGTTTTTTTTTTAAGTCATTTGTTTAATTCTATTTAAGTTTTAACTATCTTTGGTCTAA
This sequence comes from Antheraea mylitta, assembly GCA_014332785.1. Lineage (NCBI taxonomy): Eukaryota > Metazoa > Arthropoda > Insecta > Lepidoptera > Saturniidae > Antheraea > Antheraea mylitta. Next base: position 4,501,295 of record JACEII010000023.1, read on the forward strand.
TGACGTTATTGCTTCATAGCGGTTGTATCTTGATCCTTTATGGCCATCTTTAGGTTGTAATCCACTAATTGTAGCTTAAGTTACTTCTTATACTAGCTAATAATTAAAATTAAACAGACAGTGAAAACTTTAAAAAATGTTTTTCTGTTATAAATAAGTACCGTATGTGCATTTATATTATCTATTTAGTCAAAAAGCCCTCTAGTTTATTTATTTGTGTAGATTTTATAGACAAGCGTTCGAGAAATATTAAACTCCATTTGATAATGGTGTGATTGTTATTTAGTACTGTCAAGTCCTGATGGAAATATATGAGAGGCAAAAATGTGTATCGACGATATTCTATATATTTTATGTAACATTATCGAGTTCAATTTAATATTACTGGTAGTATTCTTAGTAGCTCTGTATAATAATTTCATATCTAAACACAAAATAAGAATGTGCCCTTTTTTAAACTTAAATACATAGAAATCATTTTTAGAAATGTTTATCTATCTATTTTTTGGTTGTACATGTACTCTATTAAATTAGAACGTTTACTATACAATAAACTTAAAATCATAAAGCTTTTTCTCGACTAACATTTGATCTTCGTTTCACTAAAATCGGTTCAGAGTGAACTAAAATCAGAAGTGTGCGCACATCACTCCAAAGCCATTGACCAAATTTTTAGACAGTTCTTTTTTTTATGTCACGATATCTTAGTTTAATGTTAATTTATTTAAGTTTTAAAAAGGTTCGTTTTTATAAGCAATCCACTTTGAGCAATGTGTGAAGTGGAGCAAACAGTGTGGAGCGTACACAGGAGACAGGAATCTTTTTTTTCAAACTCGTTATTTTCGCAAAGAAATAGTTTGGAATTGGCAATATAGACGGAGTGAGGAGTAATCGCAATTTAAGAGAGACAGTAGAGAGAAATCAACAATGAAATTTTGTAAGCAAAATGTTTGCTTTCAAGTTTTCCATGTTTTTTTTTCCTATGTATATTAAATAATTTTAAAAATAAAAAAAAACAACGAAAACGAGGTCACGGGTATAAGGTAGTTGATAATATATTGAACAAATATTAGACATTACATTATACACAAAATTTTATAATGTAAAGTTAAAAATTGTACCTGTAAGACAATAAAAACTGAAACTCGTTTTCTTTATAAACAAAGCCAATTCACTGTAATGAACTTTCTGCTTACAATACAACGTCTGCTCGCAGTTTTTATTAGATAAAAAAGGAATATGCAAGCCAGGTTTTTCCAGTTTTTGTTATATTTTTCAACTCCTTACTCTAACAAAGAATGTACAAGAAGAAAATGAAAAGCTGTTAATGATGTTCTGTTTATTAATTATAAGACGATAAGATTAAATATTAGATTACAGTATATTAGCTATTATAAATATGTTTTTTTCCTGAGGGATAGGTCCGTTCCCTCGGCGTGGAGCCCTTGAGTGCGCTGCTCGCGCGATACAGTTACACAAAATGTTACATCACTGCAACAACAGTACACATATCACCCCACGCACGTGCACGCATACACGCCTACACATGAAAGTAGAAGGGTTTTGTTTCTTTCCCTTATCGAACTGAAATAGTTTGGAAAATTATCCGATACGAAATATATATAGGAGTTATTGAGGTATGTATGCTTGGTACACATATATGCTCCAACAACTCATACATATATGAATAGTTAGCTTAGGTCAGCTCAGATAGGTCGAGAATTGCACGTGTCGGGCAGCAGCCCAGGCCGAGGTGTACCGTGCACCCTTGAGCTAGTTGCCCAAATAAAATCGGCCAAGTGCCGCAAGCGCTTGCCTTAGTAGTCCGGTGAAGCTGTTAAGACCTTGCTGGGTCAATAGCGTAGTCAGTTCGAAAAAAAAATCCTGAGGGATGGTAAAAAGTTTTTGTAACAGAAAATGCCATTTTCATCATAATCTTCATTTTATTATTTATTCGTTTTGTATAGATTAGAAAGTTTTTTTCACGCATTATTAGACGAGTCCACCTGTTTGTCATTAGCTAATATTACCTTAAATCTCTATCTTAAATGTATATGATCCTACTTGGATGTGTATAGATTGTCTTTTCTTTAGCTACCTATTTTAAGTTTCTCACATAATAACGTGTTAACGTCGATGAACGCGGGCTGCGTACACGGAAAAGCATGATTTATTGTTACGATCCGCCTGAGCCGAGCGTGTAAGTGCGAGCGTGGAATAAGCGATAGAGAGGCGTGATCAGCCTAAGCGTTCGGCTTGTGACACATTTGTCTCTTCTACTCCATCGGCCGATGCATCCAAGTCAATTGAAACATTATATACACTAAGATAAGAGAATATACTTAAGGTTTAAATAAAAACTCTTCAGAATTATTATAAAATATCTGTTAGCATCAATAAGTGCGTAAATATCAGTTTGTCACGCAAATCTAAAATTATTAATTTCTTTTAAAAATAATGCTTCTGTGTAAAAAAATTGTGGGTATATATAATATTAGTTAAAATAAATATTTAATTAAAAACTCTACACTTCGGACGGTAATAAAAGTCTTAGATTTCCTTGGCACAAAGTATTTAAGAATTCTTTATAATTTAAAGTAGATATCGCATTTAGTGCGGAAGTAAGAATCTACTTTCAGTGGTGCGTATTCCAAAGTTTTTAAGAACAAAGTTTCTACTTTTGAAGGAAGTTTATATTGTGCTTTCATTAAGTACATATAGAGTTTTGAAAACAGAAACGATATACATTTCATTATATTGTAATTGTAAATATACTTTATTAAGTATTCTTACATGTGTTTTATGAGTTCCTAGTAGTTTCTAGCGGTTTCGCACACGTTTTCTATGCAGTAATTATTTTTGACTCTTTGTATAAAACTATAACTGACTGATTGATGGTGGATTTTTTCACCAACTTTAACCCAATTTTTCACTACTTTAGGAGTTATATTCCAATTTTTTAATTATTGTATATATATATATATATATATATATATATATATATATATATATAGGCAATTACATCTATAATATACAATATCTGTAAAATACTGAATACTTTTAATAATATCTGAATATTAATACGTGAACAAAAATATTGTACCTCTTATTATGATCAAATTTCGTCTACTGGACATCAAAGACACACAAAATTAATGAAAATACTTAAAAATTAAGTTCGCTTTTAACGAAGACGTAGGTAGTTAAGTTGAATATTTACTTTGTGTTATGTGTTAAGTGTTATGATAGAAAGAAAGATATTACAAGCATATATGTTTTTATGTTCTCAGGACCCTGCGTAGCCGGTGTCGTTGGCCTGAAAATGCCACGCTACTGTTTGTTCGGAGACACCGTGAATACAGCGTCTAGGATGGAGTCACATGGGGAAGCACTGAAAATACATGTCAGTCCCAAGACGAAAGAAATTCTAGACATCTATGACTGCTTTGATCTTGAGTGTCGAGGAGAAATAACTATGAAGGTAAAATATTATTAAAAAAAAAAATAAGCAATATGTTAAACTAGATGAATATAGAAATTTGTAGTAACTGGATATATACAAAATCTATTCTACTTTTAACTTGTTATTAAGGCTTAATTAGTAAATTTTGGTGTATGCAATTGCACCACACAGATATCACTGTATTTTTTTTATCAACAGGGAAAAGGAAAAATGACAACATATTGGTTACTTGGAGAAAAATCTCCTAAATATCAAGAAGCTCAATATGAAGAGCAGGTTAATCATGTCCATGACAATATCATCAGTAACCCGAGTATCACTTTCCAAGGACCAGATAGCCCGGCTTCTCATTCATTGACACATAGCCATAGTCCTGAACAACATGACCCAAAAGATACCAGTGGCCACAAAGCAAGCGAAATACTGAATGAAAGAGAGCGAATTAAACACGAAATAGCATCGTTTGTTGCAAAAGATCTCATTAACAATATCGACAATGCTGTAAGAGAATTCAGAAAATCTCAAAGCGCTAATTTCTCCACAGCTTTGAATGATACAAAACTCTTGTGCAATGGAAATGGTAAAGGTCTTATCACGCCTACTTATGATAAAGAATTAGTTATCAGTAAGGGTAAAGTGCGAGACGTCGTAAACAGATTTAACAGTTGCATTATTTCTCCTAACGAGACTACTACTAGCACGACTAAAAGAAATTAAAACTGAAGACTGAAAACTATATGAGAGAAATTTGTCGTCTCTTTCTTTCCGGTCTAAGCAGAAACTATTTCTTATATAAGGCGATATTAAAGAGTTACTTGAGAATATCGTATTTTGTGCCAAGCACAAATATATTTACTATAGGTACAATCTTCCTCAATCTTTTTTTACTGCTCTGAATATAGCCGCAAACTTATAGAAACATAGTATTCTTAAGTAGGGACAACAAATATAGGTGTTGCAAGTAATTAATTTCTTAGTTATAGTTGATCACAGCTTCCTACTAATGTACATTAATGATTGCAATTAAACTACGATAATTAGTGCAGTACATTTTATGCCAAAAAAAAATTGAGACGTAAAGGGACATTTTGTATAAGTTATATGCCTAAAAGAACAGAATGTGACAGGATTCAGCTACGGCATAATGAAAAAATAAAGTATTACAAATTTGTTCCATAATGACTGATTATTTATTTTATTACATAAATATTAATTTTTATTAAAGACAAAATACAAAAATACAACTAGGCGCAGGTATGGTGTTTTGGGCGCTATTTATCAAAGGGCGCGAGGTTGTCGGCGCGTGCCACGTAACGCTAGTACAATGATGTAGTCCGGTGAAGCTGTTAAGACCTTACTAGGTCAATAGCGTATTCAGTTTGAGAAAAAGAAACTAGTATAACGAGTGACTAACAAATCAATCTGTATCAAATCATACAGATAGGGTTGCAAATGTTTTTGAGTATTTATTAAATTATTAGTATTTAGTATACTTCGCTATTAGCGCAAAGCTCGTGTTTTGCGTCGCCACACCAACGGTCAGGTTTACCGTTTACCCTCCACTTATAGATGTTTCACATCAAAAAAGAAATAATAAAATCCAATAAGGCCCAAGTGAGAAGCATGTTGTATAGTTTTACCTCTAAAAAAATCATGAGGCTACTAAAGTAAGTTTTTTTTTTAATTTAAAATAGTGAATTGGCCAATAAGTCTTGGTATGGTCTTGTTTAAAAAGAGCATGGGAGTGAATTTCGGGCTTGTAGTCAATGATAATTATATGAATTTAGAATTGACTTTCATTTATTCTTGATTTATTTGGATGTTACATTTATAATGTACCTAATTTATATCTAAATTTGTGTTCTGTGCGGTCAAAAAGTTTGCCGAAGATTGTAACTTTCTTTATTACGTAGTCGTTAAATTCAGAATTATAAATGTTTAAATCTAAGCGTTTGATCTAATAAGTAGTTTATAATATGGGTGACCAAGTACCCTCCGAATTTAATTATGAAATTGAAGCATAAAAAGTATAAATCGTAGGAAATAAATAATAGGTTAAATTATAAAGATCGCATAATATGCGATTCAGAAAGATGTAGTGAGAATAGTACGTGTCTAGAAGTTTATACTAATGTATTATACACTTAGACCCTATGACCTTTTTACCGACCTTTTGTACCTTCGAGTCTTTCTAGTCCATTGTGCATTTTATAAATTTAAGAATTTTAAGTTATACATTCTTAGCTTTAATTTACTTAACAATCATTTAAGTGGACCTGATGCTGTCTAGTCACACATATTTAACGCTTAAAACTATTACAATATAATACTTAAAATAATTATTCATAATTTAAACGTAACTTAGTGTTAGATATCATCTGAGATTTCTCTAATTTTAGAGTATTGTATTTAATTGTTCATGCTTTAGAAGCGTTCTCGAGAATCTCATTACTTTATAAAGCCTATTGGTGTGTATTCTAGTTTAAATTATATTTATTTTAAGTTATAGATGTTATTTCAGATGAAGTTATATTTATAAATTTACAAGAAATTACTATTTGGTTAAACCAACTTAATTCTTATTGTGATATTATTGTTATTATTGAAATAACTTTTCAGAGCTGTGAAGTTTAATTTTAATGAATTTTCACTTAATTGTTTATCATTCATTTTTTATATATAAATATGTAATCTGTTGCAACCATTGTTCGATAAATCATATTTACGAATAAATTGTACATAATAACCTTGTGTTTTAATTTAATAGTCGAATCTTATAAAAAACAATAACCTATTTATGGTGATAGTCCCAATAGATTAGATTAACAATATTACTTTTACGTTAAATCTCTTTAAAAGCTTTTTAATTATAATAATCATTACTAAAACAACGGACCAAAAAGTGGGAAATCTGTTGACATGGCATAATTAATCACTCGCCTGAATATTCTGCTGCTAAAATAGGATTCCTTAAACTGGGTCGACGAATATTCATCGAGGTGGTACTAAGCTCGAGTACTTATTAAAATGTAGTAGGGGAAAGTGGGGGAAATGGGAACACTTAACTTCAAACGCTAAAAAATATTAGAAAAAGGTTATAAACTAAATCAAATTTTATTGCTACATAAACTTTAGTTATCTATGTACTTAGTAGTCATAAAACGTTGTTTAAAATTTTTCGTTTTAACAAAAATATAAACGAAAACAAAAAACATTGCCGTTCCTGTTTGCCCGATACCCTATGGGGTAATTGAGATCATCCCGTGGGGGAAAAGGGAATGGTATGAGGTAATCAAGAAAGACGTTTGATCGATCTTTCTTACGTAATTACAAGGCATCTTAAATAATTTATAAAGTTTAAATATTTTTACACAATCAACCAGCAGCTCAATGGGTAATTAGGAGGGTAAGGGGTAATTGGGAAGGTTCCAAATTATCTAACTAATACCGTTCCCAATTACCCGAATCAGTCAATATACATAAAAATGGCCGCCACTTTCAAAATCATTTTTCATTAACTTCAATCTATGTTACATTTGAAAACAGATACTGCGTGTATGATATGAGCAAAAACATAATACCTTTGAACTCAAGAATATGATATTTACATGCGTTATAACTGATGACAAAAATTATATCGAAAATACAAAAATAATTGTTCGACTTACAGTGACAAAACTAGTGCGTCCTTTCAATCCTACTTTCGCATACGCTATGAATGGCTCTCCATTCAGCCGTAGAATAGGTTCGCGACAGTGTAGTACGGGGAGATGTACTATTTATCTAACTGTTTCCATTTACCCGTCGCTCTCAATTACCCCACTCTCCCCTACGTAGTAATGCAGAAAATACTTATTTATTTATACTTTTGAAGTTATACTCATTTTAGCGCGTTAGGGAAAAATGATGAGAGTAAATTTTACGATGCGCGCGCACACGGCCACGAAAAACCGACACCCTGAAGTTAGCTATAGTCAACATTTTGTTTCTTTGTATTTGTTGTTTGTATTAAAACTTTCAATGTATTAAATACCTCTTTTCTATTTTTAGTGTCGTTTTTTTTACAAAAGTAGAATAAGGCGAAAGATAAAATTATTGAAAAGATCTTTATCTTGTTACGCCAAAGAAGTATAACTTCTAACGCGCGTACATAAGTACACACACTTTTTTTTATTTTATTCTTTAGTTTGAATTCTCAATCCTGTTCCTACGTATAATTAGTCTAGCTTATTTTTACATAAGTAACAGTGTACTAACGAAGACAATGAGTCTAAATCTTTACAGTATGAAATAAAATAAAATTGCAATAGAACAAGTAAATGTTAATCTGTCCGTTCTCTCAATACTTTTGAAGAATTCTTTACTGTGTTCTATATAACTTAATCACTCATCTTTGTTTATGGGGATCTTGTAACCCGAATTTTTCGATGTTTGTGGTTTTTTTTCTTGAACTGACTACGCTATTGACCTAGCAAGGTCTTAACAGCTTCACCGGCTACTAAGGCGAGCGCTTAAGGCACTCAGGAGATTTTATATTGGCAATCAACTCAAGGGTGCACGGCACACCTCGGCTTGGCTGTTTCCCGTTGCATGCAAAATCGCGACCTATCTTAGCTAACTTAGATAACTATTCACCAAGCATATACGCCTCAACAACTTCGTGTATGTTTTATCGAAAAATTGAGAGTTTTTTCAGTTCGATAATGGAAAAAAACTAAACCCTTCCACCAAAATGTGTAGCGTGTAGGCGTGCACGTGTGTGGGGGTGATCTGGGGTGGGAAAATTTTTCAAGGAGAGAGAACGCTCTCCAATTATTTGTTCAGAAATTTGGAAGAAAAATTTTTTTTTTTCAGTTAACGTTTTTCGATTCAACGACTTTATAAATCGCAGCTCGTGAAATTTGTAGAGCTTTAGAAACTCCTACGGGACGAAGCGAAGTGTTTTCTCTTTTAATATTGGATAAATTTGCATTTTAATTTGTAATTCAGGAAACTTTTTTCATTGCCTGTTTTTTACATAAATTATGACCGCTGTATACTAGAACCCAGTATAAGAAGGGTAAAGTATAGATCGTATACTTAAACTGAATTTAAGCTTAATCACTTAATTTTAATTTCAAATTTATGTTCATTTCCTATTTTATACCTTTAAACGAGCAATTCTTGTAATTTTTTTTTTATATTTGTATATATTCAGGATCTCAGAAACGGCGTCATCTATTTTGGTGAAACTTAATATGTACGTAGTTTCGGGGACGATAAATTGATCTAGCTAGATTTTATTCATAGAAAACTTTTTAAACTGAGATTTCAAGTAATGAAAAAATATAGCTAGAATATAAAGGTAAATTTCGCCGCCGCGGTCAAAATAAAATTAGCTCAAATGGAAATCCGTATAACCCCAGTTCGAATCCGAGTGACAGCAGAAGATATATATATTTTTTATATCTTTTTTTTTTGTAAAAAAATGATAATTTTATAAGGCAAACCTGACAGTTTATTTTAATTTTATAATATTTTTTAAAAAACCGAGCTAGGCTCGGTCGCCCAGGTACTAGTAGTAAGTCAAGTAGGGTCGAATATTTGCAGAGGCAAGAAAAATAACTGAAGCCTTCTCTTCCTTTTAAAATAATAATACCTATACTTAATACAATATTTTTTTTTTATCTTATAGAAGGCAAACGAAAAGGTAGGTCACCTGATGTTAAGTCATCTCCATCGTCCATAGACATTTGCAACACCAGGGTAGTCGCAAAGGGAAGAAGGGAAGATGAGGAGAGGTAGGCCTCCGGCGCTCTCACTGACCGAACGAAGTGCAACAATGGAAGCACTGTTACTTAACGTCGGTGTTTCTGTAACAGGGTGGTACTACCCCGTGTAAGCCGACCCATTCATGCTGAAGCCATTAATAGCTTCAGCTTTGTTCTACCAGCTACATGATTTAACATGATTCTTAATAAATGAAATGAAATGACAGAGACCAATAATATGACAATGACGTTGAGTTCAGTACGCAACCGTATTTAAAGTCTTGGTGCAGACAGCGTGGGCGAGGAACCTTCTGGACGAATGGTGCAGTGCTTATATGTGACGTCGCAGACTTGCTGACCCTACTTGCATGGATTGTTGCAGTGTTTATTTTATATATTTAAGTCGTAAATAGCTAATGTTGTGTCTAGGGGTTGATTTTGTAGACTAAACAATATATTGTTTACTATCTACCAGCCGAACTTTTGACGAAATACGTAGTATATAAAATACTGCGCAATTGTATGTTTATGTTATATTTTGGGGATCTGTAAGAGTTTTTAGGACTATATGGTCTTCTTTACTCGCCATAGCACTTACATTCCGTCAAGGGGATAGAAACGAAAAAAGGAACAGATTAAAGGTGTTATTTTTTCTAGATTATGTCACTGCCTAAATTCTGTCTAGCTCACGTTATGTGATTTGTATTTTGTATCATCATATTTGTTTTTTTTTTTAATATCCTTAATATTAATGATATTTAACGAAATATATTTTACGAATTGTAACTCAACGGAGTTACAATTATCTAATCTCTCGGAATATTAACCACAAACTATAGCATGACAGTAAGGCTTTCCACAATACACGATTGGCTAGCTACTACTTACAAATTGAAAAGCTGTCTATCTATCAATTTTCATACTTAACACTTTTTTATTTATATGAGATTACAAATAAGTCAACCTTTTGGCTGCTTTTAATATAGTTGTAGGAGCTTACTACTATAGAAATCTAGATGGTCACGGACTGCGTAACATTCGGAGTACATACATTATTTATACTAGTGGGCACTCAGTGGTCGACATTCGACCATAGTTATTTGATATTTTAAAGTTTGAACTTTATTAGGGTTCTTTTGTCAAAGGGTATACTTCTATAATCGAAGGTTTTCATCAGGGCTACTCAGTTATTTGCCATGATGTTTAATTATATAAACATTTAAAAACGCTGTATGTAAATGAAAATTGAAATTAATTATAAATTTGAAACAAAAATCACGTAGTAAAGCTCTTAAATTTTAAGTAAACATAACTTTACGAAAATAAAGAAATTTATCGCAACCCATGACACAATTTTCAGTTAATTTTACACGACACCATGGGCGGGTGGTATTTCTGGGTGATATTGAATTAAATGTAGTCTATTAATTATGAGAAATAGTGATATGCCCAGTATCATCGTTTGGAAAAGTAATGGATCCACAATACAATCAAATGGTGAATCCAAGACAATAATGTTTTATTACTACCATTAGCTTTTGAAAATAAATTCTTTTTTGTTGCTACATGAGGTTGAATTGCAACATTGTAACCGTGGAGGTCTAAGTCATGGATTACTTTTATGAACAAAATTCTTTTTTGATTATACAAATTTGGCTCATTTTTTATTAAATCATCATTTGAAGTGAGTTCACCATAAAAAATAATAAACGTTACAATAATAGTTATATTTTAAAATATCATTGAATGTAGGATGAAAAATGGTAATTGGAACGTAAGAGTTAAAAAATACATACAGTCGAGCACAGCAACCTCCTTCCTCTTACCTTTTTTGAAGTTCGTAATTTTTGACGGCTGCCAGAATGTATTTTTATTTACATGTGTGTATATGTTGTGTAAAATTCGAGTAGTAGTGTGAGTAGTGCATATTTTAATTAATTTTATGTACTTCTAATGCATTTTATATAAAATAAACAGCTTTCTGCACTTCTCCGCCTTATAAACGTTAACTATGCCAAATTTCAAGTTCATACGTTGACGCGAAATAGGTTAAAAAGGGGTACATTTTTATTGCTTCACGTATTAATATATAGATGACCATATATGGTATTTATACAGGCACGCGATATTTCATTTGTTTGTTAAATTGTTTGAACGATATTCTAAGTACAATATTTCAAAGGTTTCTGCTAGTGTGCCAAACAGGATGACATACTCGGTAGCTACATAGTTATAGATTGAGGTTTACCCATAATGCAGTTAGCATTCTGATACAAATCAAATTTAAAATGTTATTATAGGAATCTAAAATTGGAATTTTACGTGTCCCTTCCTCAATGCTATTATTATATAACACATATTTATACCTATTTGTGTTCTTAGCGACTATATCCAGAGCTGTTAAAAATATTGACGAAGACTTCTTTTACCTCTTCGTAACATGGTAATACTACATTTTATTAATTCACAAATTCTGTTTTACTGTCCAAAATATTATAACTATATAAGATACAGATACAGTAATTGAGTATAGATACAGATAATTCGAACATCTTCTTTTTAAAACTTGTATTGTCGACTGCCCCGTCATGCCGCCCGTATCTAGGCAACATCGTATGTGTGCGTTATCGTGCATTTTGTTTTGTCAAAATACCATGTAGTTAACGTATCTCTAATTATAATATAATTGTTTATTAGTGATGTTCGTTAATCTGAATTGATATACTAATTCTCAATTATATTCATCTATACTAGTATTATAAAGAGGTAAAATTTGTGATGTTGTGACGTTGTAGGGGGTAATCTCAGGAACTACTGGTCCAATTTGAATAATTCTTTCAGTGTTATATAGCTTATTGATCGAGAATGGTTATAGGACATATATATCACCACGCTAAGACCAATAGGAGCGGAGCACAGATGAAAAATGTTTCAAAATCGGGATGTTTTTTCCTATTGAGAACGCGAACGAAATCGCGGGCAGAGGCTAGTATTCAATAAAGCACGTGAAATGATAGAAACCACGTAGAGTTCGGTTTATGACATCGCAAAAATATTTGGAATGTGAAAAATGATACTATTGTGTACGATAACTGTTTTCTAGCCTTCCAACAAATGATGGATGCGAGGAGCGGTTTCGAGTTATTTTTATATTGTTTTCCGATTTGTGTTATACGCGTGTCAATCTGAATGACGTAAGCAACAATTTCAAGAATTAGATTGATCCTATCTATTTTCGCTAGATATTTTTTTGCTTTGGTTTTTCTAGTGTTCTAAGAAGTGTTCATGGTCACCTCATGTTAAGTGATCACCGCTGTCCATAGACACTAGCAACACCAGGGGAGTCGCAAGTGCGTTGCCAGCCTAAGTTTAGAAGGAGTGGGGGAAAGGGATAGGGCGAGGAGGGAAGGGAGAGGTCAGGGAAGGGGAGATGGGCCTCCGGCGCTTCACTGACCGAACGAAACGCAACAATGCAAGCACAGTTACATCACGTCGGTGTTTCAGTAAAAGGGTGGTACTACCCTGGGCGACCCGATCCATTCATGCTGAAACCAGTTGTAGTTACAGCATGGATCTACCGCCTATTAAAAATATAATTCATTAAGTTAATATAACTACTTGTTATTATTTGTTGCTATTTATACTCTAAATAAATATTTACTCAAAATAAATTGTTTGACTTATAACAGCTTATAACTAAATGATTATACTCCGTGATTAATTTTCAAGGTGGTAGAGCCTGGTTTCAGCATGAATGGGTCGGTTCGCCCGGGGTAGTACCACCCGACCCACAGAAAATCGGCGTGAAGTAACAGTGCTTGCATTGCTGCGTTTCGTTCGGTCAGTGAGATCGTCAGAGGCCTTCCTCCCCCTCTCTCTTCCTTCAGTCCTTTTCCCCCCTTCCCCGCCAACAGTCTGGAAATACATTTGCGACTCCTCTGGTGTTGCTGGTGTCTATGAACGGAGGCGATCCACATGTTCGTTTTCCTCCTATGATAAAAAAAAAATCAAGTATTTACACATACAATTTTTTTATGATTGATTGATTAAACGTTAAAAAATTTTTTTTTACTATAATCTGGTTGCGAATTTTAGGATCAGGGATTCAATTAAAACCTTCTTTATAGATAAAACACTGAAGTTTGCCTACATTAATTATTACCATAATGGAGTATAACAACCTCAATTATATACATTTTAAAATCTCTAATTACAATAGCTGATACCTACGAATTCGCCTGCGTTCTTCATCATCCAAATAATATTTTTATATACACAAAAAATCCAAGCAAAAAATATACTTTTCTTACAAAATTTATTTGTTCATTTACTACTTTCACCTGCGCAAACGCACTGCTTGTTAACTTCACTAAGAAAAGAAAAACATGCTAAACATCGTGGATTCTGAATACTTCGGCAGCTTTATGTTATACTAGCTAATAGCGTAAGGAGTATCGAGGGGTGTAAGGGATGTTGGGGGTGTAAGGGGTGTTGAATAATATCATAAGACTTGAGACACTCAAGCCAACCTCACCTGCACGTGGTGCACCCTGCTGAATAACGAACGAGGCAATGGTGCAAGCGGGGTGGTAGGGTTTTAAAGCCCGACTGGGTCGCAACCACCATATATATGGTGAAAATACCCGTAATAGTAATTCCCTTCTACGGGTCGCGTTTCGGGATCAACCTGTGCATATGCAGCTTATTATAGGCCGGCATGATAGTGGCGACAGACGATGGACAGTGTGTCAATCGGTGGTCGCTATTATTTTTGAATTCTACTGTGCTTACCATCAGGCATAGTGCAGTCACTTTGTCGTGCTACAATAAAAAAAATATGTAAAATAACATTATGTAAATAACATTGATAAATAAAGTAAATGATATTACAAAAATAAAGTCATTTGAATGTGTTAAGTTCATTTACTTAAACACTTTTCTATCGTACTTACGCCGCGTCGACATTAAAATCACAATAAATTGTGATAGCGTGGACCGATTTTGATGACATAAAAACTAAGTTATTCTTGAAAATATACTTTATGGTTTTCTTCGTGGTTTTATTGTGAACCCAGTACTTTAGTAGTGATGCGTATTTCTACAAACAAATAGACATTTCTTAAAATGGTTGTAATGTATCTTATCTAGCCTCTGCCCACGACCTCTTTTGCGTGGAATACCGAATAGATACTTTAGGGTAACGCTAATACGCAGCGGAAGCTCTCAAGCAGAAAAACAGTCCCGATTTTTAAACAATTTTCATTAGTGCTCAGGTCCTATTAATCTTAACGTGATGATATCTATATCCATAACCATCCTCGATAAATGAGCTATATAACATTGAAGGAATTTTTCAAATCGGACCTGTAGTTCAGATTGTGATGACAGTTGAGATTACCCCCTACAACGTCACAACGTGACAAACTCACAAACTTTACCTCTTTATAATATACTAGACACCAGGAAAATTTTTTTTTTTCATAAAAATCTAATAATGACAGATACGTTAGATCTACATTTTTATTATATTTATAGATGTATAGAGATAATTAGTATAGAAATATCGTGGCTTTTGTTTCAATAACGACCAATTAAATAAAAAGAAGTAGCAAAATGAATAAAAAATGAAAGCGCCAGATTTAAATCATTTCACTAATATAAGATTATATAGAACCTTATTACGTAATTGGTAATTCTAAAGTGCCCTTAAAATATCCACTAGCAGTTTACAATCAACGAGCTAAATGTACCGTCTCGATAAAGATTTATCTTCGGAGTAATGATCCGAGTTTATCCGAACAAAGTTGAACAATATATTTTATGTTGTCCTAATAAACTCAGGCCGAATGATACGCTTCATTTATAACGGAGGTGTATTTTCTTTATAACGACTTTTACTACAAGTTATCCTTTTTTGATAACATTTTTATTAATGACTAATTGATAGCCGCGACTTAGTTTGCCTTTTTTATTATCTTAATAATATTGTTAAATATATATCTTATACCAGGTGAAAGGTTAGATACTTCCAGTATTCAAGGATATGATACTTCGTGGTTACATTTAACATATAAAATAATATTATTAAAACAAATACTAATAAACAACCAAGAAAATCTAAGTTACAGTTTTTTCTAAGACTTTCAATAGTATAGCTACATACGTGCAAATAAAACAATAAACCTAAGTGCAATAACTGAAATCAAAAGCTACGATGGGCGACCCGAAGTTAATAACATCGATAGTAAAACGGGAAATAACGCTATTGTTTCGTTCCTGATGTTCCCACATTCTCTTTCAAATGAAAGTGAAATATCTGATGGTCTATGACACTATGCTTTAACATTAATGCTGATATGCTTTAACATTAATGCTGATTTTAAGTGATCATCGCCATCTATAGACACCAGCAACACCAGGGGAGTTGCAAGTGCGTTATAAGCCTGTGTTTGATGGGAATGGGGATGGAAAGGGGTGAGAAGAAATAGGCCTTCGGCGTTCTCATTGACCGAAGGAAACGCAACAATACAGGCACTATTACTTCACGTCCATTTTCTGTGAGAGTTTGGTACTACCCCGCTAAGCCGACTCATTCAAGTTGAAACCAGTAATTGCTTCAGCGAGCCTCTACCTTTCTCGAAGTAATGTAGGTCATCACATTATTTTGCTAATATTTCATTTAAAGTCTAAAAGGACTGGTTATTATAATTCAAAATTCGCTTTTGCAAAATAATAATCAAAATTAAATTACGTGACGAAATTATTGGAGATTGG
>JACEII010000023.1:4522281-4685593 GCA_014332785.1 Antheraea mylitta
TGCTCTGCACTCGATTCTCGTTCTAAATCAATTGAAAATAGGTGCTTAATATTTGATCTAGAAAAATACAAAAATTATACTCAATCCTCTTCGCGTCTATGTGAAAGCACAGTGACTATTAGGTGACGCGAAAGTGGACGAGGCAACGGCACGAACAAAGAAAAGGGGTTTATTATCCGTTTTATTATGGAATGATATCAACTCCGGTTCGCCCCTTGTAGCTTTCGGTACCGGTCATTACACCTAGGCTTGTTACGTTTATATCTATACATTTAAAAGTCTCAGAACAAACTTTAACTTAGGTTCTTTTTCATATCTTAAATGTGACCATGAACTATCATCTTTTAAAATATTGTAAGCAATTAACCAAACACCTGGTATAAAACATCGAGACAACTTAGGGATGAATAAATTCTTATTTTAGACTAGCTGTGACCGCGACTTCATCCGCCTGGAATCTTATGTAAAAACAGTGATTAATAAAGTCATCTGAATGTATTAAGTCCATTTACTTATTTACTTTTTTCTCCTACTTACGCCGCGTCATCATTAAAATTACAATAACTTTTGATAGAGTGGTTTTATTGGGAACCCAGTACTTTAGCAGTGATACGTGTTCATATAAACAGACAGACAGACATACAAATATTTCTAAGAATGATTGAAACGTATTCTATTACTTATGTCTAGAGACCTACAACAATATTTTTCACGAAAATCAAAAAAGTACAGACACATTAGAGATACTTTCTTATTATATGTATAGAAAATATAGATTGGTGAAAATAAGATGAAATTTATTTGTATTTATTATATTTTTTATAAAACAAATTTGTAAAAAAGAAATAAGTGAACCCTCATTCCAAGCAGACATGAGAAATAACAACCAGCCTATCACGAATATTCTATTCGATGTTAAAAATAAACACAAATAAATCTGTCACGTAAGAGGGTCAAATATATTTTCTTGTAAAACTAACGTACGCCGTACTGAGTAAGTCGTGTTATTGAAAGGAAAAAATAAATCATGGGAGCGGACAAAATATAAATACGGGGCAGCTTGTGGCTTTCACGTCACGGATCCAATTTGATTTATCCCGAACATCGGGTCGGCTAGATAAATTAAATCTAGGTGACTTAGAGTATGTCACAGACTCTGTAGACGTAGCTCTCACTTTACCAAGAATGGAATTCGTAAGTACTTTTTAAGTTACGGCAAGGGGCAATTGAATTAAAAAAAAATTGAGCCGCCACGGGACGCCTGGCAGATGTGTTACATCAAAATTGTTTTGTATAAATTATATCCATAGAAATAGAAATTTCAACAGGAATTAGCTATGGCATAATGAAAATACAAAAGCATTAGCCTCAACCCGCGACTTCGTTCGCGTCGATTAATTACTTTTGGCTAATGCTAAAACGCAGCGGAAGCTCTCAAGAGGTAAAAAAAACCCGATTATGAAACATTCTTCACTGGTGCTCAGCTCCTATTGGCCTTAGCGTGATGATATTTAGCCTATAACCATTCTCGATAAATGAGCTATAAAACACTGAAGAATTTTTCAAATCGGACTAGTAGTTCCTGAGATTACTGCCCTACTACGTCACAAAGTCACAAACTTTACCTCTTTATAATATTAGTATAGAATACAAATTTGTTCCATAAAATAATGATTGTTTATTTATTTTATTACATAAATATTAATCTATACTAATATTAAAAAGAGGTAAAGTTTGTGACTTTGTGACGTTGTAGGGGGTAATCTCAGGAACTACAGGTGCGATTTGAATAATTCTTTCAGTAGTATATAGCTCATTCATCGAGAATAGTTATAGGCTATATATAATCACACTAAGGCTAATAGGAACGGAGCAAAGATGAAAAATATTTCAAAACCAGAATGTTTTTTTTCCTTTTGAGAACTGCTGCGTGTTAGTGTATTTATTCCACGTGAACGAAGTCGTGGGCAAAGGCTAGTTGTTAATAAATAGAAAAATTCAACTAGGCGCAGGTGCACACCGCACCTGATGGCATTTATCAAATGGCGCTAGGTCGTCAGCGCATACCGCGAACACTAGTATAATGAGTGGCCGACAAAACAATTTGAATCTTAAGTTTATACATACAGGGTTGCAAATGTTTTTGAGCATTTCACTAACAGTGCCAAAATAGTGTTTTGCGTCGCCACGTGTCGCCACTTCAACAATCAGGTTTACCTTCGACTATATAAAAGCCTTTTATTTTCATTATATATATGAAGATAGAAAAAAATAGACAAAGTTCATATAATTATGTGCGAACTCGCTAACCTAGGAACTTCTCTTTAGATTTTTTTTTTGTAGATTTTACAGTTTATTTCTCGATAAAAGTTAGGCTTCTATCAAATTTTCACACGCTGAGTCTATAATTGTAGTAAATACCACTACAACATCACACAAAAAAGTCTGTGTTGGCGGGCCGAGCAGCGCGTGCGAGGTTATCCAAGGTTCAAGTCGAGTCGGCCAACTCATATTTTTTTCTTCGAACTGACTACGCTATTGGCCTTACTAGGCCTTCACAGCTTCACCGGACTACTCGGCCAACTCACGACAATGGAGTGTTTATAAGCACGTCCGATCTGTGAACGCCTATGTTAGCATACATACCGCGCGACACAGATGCATGGATACTTTCTTACGCAATACTCATTCTTTTAACGAGGGTTTAACCATACATGTTTTAAGAATAATTAAAAAAAAATAACACGAGTGAAGGCGCGGTGCACGGTTACTTATTTTCAGTCTAACATTTAGATAACTATGAGGTAGCTATTTATTATAGTGAGATAACAAACTTTTTACATAAAATTAAAGATAATTTAGCTAAAGCATTTCGATAAGACAGTCGATCACATAATAAAAGTTAAGAGGCAGAGTGATCGTAAACCCATAGCAATAGGTTAGTAGAACCCGTCGAAAGTAGGTTATACGGCTATGACGTCACACGTGGCATTTAACTAGTGACGTCACGAGATGCCTATGTAATGCAGCTATTTTTTACTATAGCTATTAGGTACATCATGATTATAAATAACAAAAGGAGTTTTTGGCGGGATTTTAGTCTGTTATGTAGTGGATTTTATATTTTATTCATAATCTTGTGTTATTCGACTATATATTTTGTAAACATGGTGGTGTTTTACGTAATATAGTTAGTATGCATAAGTGAAGTGAATGGAAAATAATAATACCACGGAGCATAAAATTCTGAGAAGGCACAAAAACTCCCTGGAAGGTTCTAACAAGGGAGCCACCATTTTCTTGAATGGAAAATAATACCACGGAGCATAAAATTCTGAGAAGGCACAAAAACTCCCTGGAAGGTTCTAACAAGGGAGCAACCATTTTGTTAGAATATTGAAATAATCACACGATGCTTGTGATATTATTAATTACACGACAATGGCAGTAATAATCTGAAAGATTGGTTGTTAAAAATAAAGTGAATGTAAATAAATAAAAAATAACAAAGAACTAAGAAAATTAAAAATTTTCGTACGTTGTTAATACTTTGCTTTCTTCTGTGTTTATTTGGGAAGATTTTTGTAATTAATTTACAACTAATTTTAGCTGTAACTTGAAATTTTTAAATTGCACGGATGTGAGGAGAACAGAGAAGAATAAAATAGTTTCATATATAATTGTACATTGATAAAACAATTTTCTATTTTAGATGTGATCAGATGAAGAGAAACTGAATAAACATGAAATTAGTAGAATTTCACACAAATACAAAACTAAAAGCCAGAAAATAATTAATAATAATAAAAAAATAATAATATAACGTAATTTCAAAATCAAGTAACACATGCAAAATTATTTCTCTTAGCCTTATAAAGATTTGATACTTTTTTATTGTGAATTAGCAGGTCTGTTCCGTCCTGATTATATAAAAACCCTTGACAAATTACATACCGAAACCTTCCTCATGAATCATTTTATCTACTGGTGAAAACCGCATGATAATCCGTTCAGTAGTTTTTGAGTCTATCACGAACATACAGACAGATGCGGTAATCGCTCAACCCCTCATCTGGTACCCAGCTACCTCTCTATAGGTAGAGGAGTCCGGCGGCCACCTTCCGCCGGGCGAAACGTTGGGGCGGCTATCTAAGGGGAATAGCTTAGAAAGATCCCTTGCCGTTCCAACACTACGGTCTGTCGGTACACCGTGGGGTTTTAGTCCGTGCAAGCCGGACATAACCATCCCCCGGGAGGATGGGTATCCATAAGGGATTTCCCCACGTAAAAAAAAAAAAAACAGGGAATTCTTACGCCCGGTTTCTGAGGTCTTTAACTGTAGTTTATCTGTTCAATATCGATTCGATAACTTGTCAAATTGCGTTTCTGAACACGCAATCATACAATAAATGTCAGAAAAATTTAACGGACCATTTGACAGTTTATCTTGTAGGCATTTGTAGTCCGGTGAAGCTGTTAAGACCTTGCTGGGTCAATAGCGTAGACATTTCGAAAAAAAAAAAACTTGTAGGCACACAAGTGAATATGTACAAAATGACAGCGTGTTGTAGCGGCCAGTCAAGCAGTCATTGTTACGCTCGGCACGGAGACGCACGCGCATATTAAACCAGCTGCCGTGCATTATGCTTATCATTTAATTCCTAGAATTATCAACACACCATAACAGTAGTGACCCCGAATCAGCATACACCACACACCATAACAATCTTATGGATAATTTTGTTGAGTCAATAACTATTGGTAGTTTAACCGAGTATGTCAGAAACCGGGCATTAGACGAATAGTTACGATTTAATATATATAATTTGTATTTGTCTTCCATGCCAACTTCTTCTTCATATTCGTTGTTTACAGTGTTACTAGTATATTTTGTGTAAAGAGAAAAAATACTATATAATATACTTTTGTACTTGGTAGAACCTTGCTCAAGCTATTACTGGTTTCAACATGCATGGGTGGGCTCGCCCGGGGTAGTTCCACCCTACCCACAGAATACCGACGTGAAGTAAGAGTTCTTGCATTCTTGTGTTTCGTTTGATCAGTGAGAGCGCCGAAGACGCCTCTCCCTTCCCTTCTACATCAACATTTCTAGAAAAAATGACACTAACAATAGAAAAAATACAAAGAAACAAAATGTTGACTATAGCTAACTTCAGGGTGTCCGTTTTTCGTGACAGTGTGCGCGCGCATCGTAATAACTTCAAGGTGTTGGTTTTTCGTGCTAACGCGTCAAAAGTAATATAACTTATAATTTGCTGTCCTATTTCTACATATACGCTCCATACCGCTCACTTAAACTTACTCAAAATTCGAATAACTTTGTATGAAATGAAGGTGTCATCATTATTATAAAGTAAAAGCTTAAGCCAGTCTCACTATTAGGTAGGACTGTAGGAGCATAGCGGGCACCTTCCACCAGGCAGACCATTGGGGCGGCTATGCAAGGTTGAATAGCGAGTACGATCCTTTGCTGCCCCAACATATACAGCTTGTTAATCCACCAAAAAAAAGGGAGTACGGCCTACGAAATTTGATTGAAATGTATCCAAAAAAATTGCGTGATGCATGCACAAAGAATATCTATAAAATAATATTTATATAAGTGTATAATATTTTTATTTCATTTTAATTTTGCCAACTAACCTTCCAATACATTATTATTGCTATAGTTGAGTTGGTAATGATATTAGAATCTTTTTGCTATAATTTCAGCCGTCTTGTTAGAACTTTCCAGGCAGTTTTAGTGGCAAGTCAGAATCCACGCTTCGTGGTATTATTTCATCTACTTAACTTGTGGATGATAACCAAACTATATTACGTAAAACACCACCAACAATACATAATATAGAGCCAAATAATAAAAGATTATGAATAAAATATAATGTCCACTACAAGACATTCCAAGATCCTGCCAAAAACTCCAAATGTAATATGCTATATTCAGTAACACCCAAGTACATAATTTATAGTAAATGGTATCGATTATATAAATATTTATTGTAAGCCCTTACATTTTCTGTGGAAACTGCTTGTTGCATAATTATTTGATTGAAAAATTTTCATGCAAAGGAAAACAGATTAAAAATAAAAAAGATAAAAGAGGTATAATCTGTACAGGCAATATTCCTGCATCGAACCTTGTTTTAATGAAATCCTTATTACGACGTTTCCTTCTGATTTTGTCAGCAATTTCGAAGCGTAAAAATTTTCGTGTAAGCAATTTTCAATTTATCCCCATTTCAAGACCACGATGGGACTTGAGTCACGAAACTCGGATTTCCTAATGAAAATCTTTAATGCCCTTTCACATTTTCATCTGAATGAACGTTAAGCACAGCTTCGCGGAATTACGGTGTGGAAATTGCGGCTTCGCTGGGGGAGCATTTTGTTTGGTGAGATTACTTTGTTTAAAGGTTTGCTAAAAACACAACAATGAATATAAAAATAAAGAGCTATAAAGAGGTTCCTGTATGTTCAGGATATACATGTTTCAGCTTTGTTGTTCTTATCAAAATTGTGAGATTTAGATTTCCAATAAATAATCGATTTTATATCCTTAATTATTGATACGATTCCGTAAATATACAGGCTGAAAGTTTAGACAATAGCAATATTAATGGAGGATACATTGCACTCGATTTTCGTCCTGAATCAATTAAAAAAATAGGTACTTAACATTTGACCTAATTATCTAGAAAAATACAAAAATTATACGCAATCCTCTACGCGTCTATGTTAAAGCATAATGTCAGTGACGTCGTGTAATTTCACTTTCACTTGAAAGTGAACGTGGGGACAGCGTGAACAAAACATTGCAAGCACTGTTACTTCACGTCCGTTTTCTCTGAGAGGGTGGTACTAGCCCGGGCTAGCCAACCCACTTATGGTGAAACCAGCGTAGCGTTTCCACCTTTTAATAACTCAAATGGCTCAAACGCCTGACATTGTAATGATACATATAAATAGACAAGCTTCAGCTCGTGCCTTTGTCTGCGTGCAATAACGACTTTGGGCTAACTAACACATAGCGGAAGCTCTCAAAAGAAAAAAAAATCCCGATTTTGAATCGTTGTTCATTGGTGCTCCGCTCCTATTGGTCTACACATAAAGATATATAGCCTAGCTATCCTCGGTTTATCTAACACTGAAAGAATTTTTGAAATCGGAGCGGAACCTTACATATTTCCATACAATTTTTCATACCCTATTGTTATTTTACACCCTTGAGGGTAAACCTTTTACAAACTTTGAATGTCCTATTTATTTATAATAAAAACAAAAAAATAATACTAAAATTAAATTCCAAGCATTTAGCTCTAAAAATGACGATACTTCCATACAATTTTTCAACCCCTTACAATTCTTTTTTCGCATTAAAAAGTAACCTATTGCTTTTCTCAGGCTCTAGACTATCTGTGTACGCGTAAGCGTATGTTACACGTCATCAATGACGTTTTAGGCACGACCGCAACGATTGCGGTTGCCTAGTGGAACTATCGATACAAAACATAAACAAAAACCTACATTTTACAGTATAAACCTGCCAAAAACTAAATGTCACGAATTGAATAAAATCCACGAAAGATAACCCTATTTCTAACTTATAAGACTCCTATTTCCAATTGCATATATAATATTATGCATACTATGCGTGACCTACAACCCCAATTGGTAATTCTCTCTGGGAGTTAGGTATTCATATATGTATGACTAGCAGTTACCCATGATATTACAAACTGAAACAATTGATATTACAAATAACGGTACATTATCTTCTTGTAACTCTGATGGTTTATGTAGGATACGTCTCGGCGTTCAGATGGTAGGATTCTTTCAAAGTAACTAGACACTCCTAATTAATTTTACGAAATTTTTCTATATTATTGATCTTATGTATTATTAGGTTAAACAAGCCATATTACTGTAAAATTTGATTAAAATTTGTATAGTAACTTTTACAAGTAGTAAAAAACATTTATCGGTCTTCACAATGAAAGGAATAGCATATATTATCTGTATATATACAACTAGCTTCTTCCCGCGACTTCGTTCGCGTGGAATAGATACTTTGGGCTAACGCTAACCCGCGGCGGAAGAGTAAAAATCTCTGATTTTTAAACATTCATCATCGGTGCTCCGCTCCTATGGACTTTAGTGTCATAGCCTATAACCATCCTCGATAAATTAGCTATATAACTTCGAAAGAATTAGTAGTCCAGAGATTAACCGCCACAACGTCACAAGTTCACAAACTTTACTTGTTTATAATATTAGTATAGATAATACAAACTATACTTAGTTCGAATTCCAATGGCTCTGTTTGAAAGTATGTCTTATTATTTAAAGAACTTTAAAATCTTAATATTGAATAGCAGAAATATCTCTCATCAACTGGAGAAATGAACAAAGTTAGAATTGACGTAATTATTATTTCCATTACAACCATCAACGGTAATTTAAAAGTCGTTTTTGTTGAAGTTAATAAATTGATAAAAGTTCTAATACCATCGCTCACAAACGTCGACAAGGCTGAAGAAGATTACAAAACAGGACAATATTTTCTTTATATCTCCCCATAAAACTTTGTAATTCGTTCCCATCTGTCTAAATTAAAACAAATAATATCAAACGCTACAACCATAATGTCTCCTGAAAGTCGCGAAACTTTCTCTTTTAGATATTACTTTCTTTATTTATCACAAAGGTCATGATGACAGCAAGGAACTGTCCTGTCTGAGAAATATTACCTTGGAAGCATTTTTTTACGTTACAGGAGGTCAATGAACAGGTCGGTTACCTGATATAAAGTGATCACGCCTAGCAACGCCAGGGGTGCCGCAAGTGCGTTGCCAACCTGTGTTTGGGTGAGGATGGGGAGAAAAGAGGGATGTGGGCTTCCGACGCTCTCATTGACCGAACGAAACGCAATAATGCAAGCACTGTTACTTCACATCGGTTTTCTCTAAAATGGTCTTACTACCCCGAGCGAGCCGAGCCATTCATGCTGAAACCAATAATAGCTTCAGAGTGACTCTTCCACCTACATAGAACATTAAGTTTGAACATTACATCTTTAATCAAGCTTATCTATTTCTAACTAATTTTATTATAACTGACTGTCTCAATCTTCGCTCGCAAATGCATTTTTAGATACGGTTTTTGAGTATAATCTTTAATTCCTAAATGGAAGTGAAATATAGGAGCTTCAATCACAGTTGGAGCTACATCAAGTGCACCTTTTGTAAGAACATGACAAGTAAACCAAGGTTCCTAGCGCTATTGTACCTACTGCGGAAATATGAAATAGATTTTATATAAAGATAGATATCTATACACGTAAATAAATATATCTTTTTCAGGGAACAATTTTAATAGAACCGCCTATAAAGGTACAATTTTACTCTCAATAGCCGCGATCGACTTGCACTACTCTGGTGTAATAGGAAGAAAACTTAACAGCGATTGCAAATAATGGAATGATAGATCTGACTCGTGGGTAGCCATTTGCATAAAATATAAATCATTAAATCTTGTATTACTGTTTTTTCACATTTATCTGAAATATTTGTTTTTGTAGATGAAAATCGTACACGGAGGATTAAAAAAAATAGTTCTACTGAGTTTTTTATGGGGCGCACAACACTACTGCAGATAGAGTATTCCGGTGTATGAACATTTTCAGAGGTGCTAACAGGTCATACGTATTCTGGCAGTTCGTGACGTAACGAGGTCGTCTACAATGCAGATTTATATTAAAACTAGAAATATGTCGCAAAATTATAGCCGCGGTCGCGGACATTACCATGATACCGTAACGTTCTTGTTATTTTGCCTCAATTCTAATTAACATCTGACAATATAACAACAAGATGCATAGTATAATCATTACATAGTACAAAACAAAGTCCCCTACCGCGTCTGTCTGTTTGTTCGCTATAAAGTCAAAAACTACCCAACGAATTCTCATGTAGGTTTCACCATTGGATAAAGTGATTCATGACGAAGGTTTTGGTATATAGTTTGGCAAAAAAAAAATATAGTCAAGGTGGACAACGTCTGCCGGGCCCGCTAGTAAATATATAACTATATAATAGAACGTATTGCAAAATAAAACTTCTAAGAAATACACTGTTTAAACTTAACAAGTATCAGGATAGAATGGTTAGCCTCTCTTGATTCACTTTCTTGTCTTTAATTTCACAGTTTAGGTATACTTTTTCAATAATTTTAAGGGAGTACTCACACAGCGGTATTAACTTTATTCTGAACGCGACAGAGTTTTGTTTAATAGGTGTTGTTTGTTCCGTATGAATCACTCAACCGTGCGTTTTGTCTTATGCAGGCATTTTAAGATGGAAAATATTAAGTTTGTCCATATTCCTCCATATATAATCGAGGCTTTGTGACCCTGCTTCGTTATACAACTCACTATGTTTATTCATAGAATATTTATACAGGATAAGGAACTTAATAAATAGATAGTGAAAGAAATATAATTATATAATAGATAGGAGTATAAAAGATAATATTTATATATTTTGGTATTATATTTATAAGTATGCTTAAAATTATGGAGATTATTTATGTTCGAATAGATTTTTGCTACTGGTTTCACAAGCAGACATTTGGAGGAACGAGCCGTTACAACACTAGGTATACCATCGTTGTTAGTATGTAATTTAACCACACGGCCTAAACGTAATTAATTTATTGGTAAGTTAAGCTTAAAGATAATAACGAGATCCTTAAGTTTCCGCTGTCGGTTTCCCTTTCTAAACTATTTTGTTCGCTGTTGTGACGTGTGAAAGTAGTTCCTTTTCTAAATTTGTCAGAAGCTATGAGTTAATCTCCGAACAAGCTACCAACGAGTTCTCAAAGTCACCTTTCTTCTCTTATCGGGCAAGAATACGAAAGGACAGTATATTAGAAAATAACCAACGGAGAGAGTATCAACTTTAAAGGCATTGGATGAGAGTTCCACCAAGGTTTGACATATCTTCGTATTTGTTATAATGTTTGTTGGTTGAAGGTAACTATTTGTATAACATTTTGAGATTTTTTAATTGTTCATAGATTGTGACCATTACACATTAACCTACAGCATATCTAAATTAATTGGAACTTTATATTCTATTGCTACATGTCAATAGTGTCAACTGACTACAGGCTCGTCCGTGAATCAACAATGCGTTTTGAGGTGAAACATCTATAGGCGGAGGGTAAACTTGATTTTTGACGTAGCAACGCAAAACACGAACTTTGCACTATTAACGAAAACGCCCGCGTCTGCTTGATTTTTTGAATTTTGTATATAATAAAAATGAATATATATGTAATAAAATAGATAAACAATCATTATTTTATGGAACAAATTTGTAATGCTTTATCTTTTCATTAAGCCATAGCTGATTCCTGTCGTAATCTGTTCTTTTTAAGTTATACAAAACAATTTCGATGTTTCACATCTGCCGAGTGTCCCGTGACGGCTCAATTTTTTATTGTTCTATTACTAGTTTCAGATGTAACCTTTTTACGTATACGTTGCTCAAATAAAATCAAACGTTTTTGGTCGTAGTGCGACGTGGTAGCGGCCAATTAATTCCAGGCGGAAGTATAAAGTAACATCCGGTCTAGTACAAATTCTATTATGATTTCATTTATATGACACACATAGTTATAACACAGACCTTTTATGTTTCTGAGGAAAGGTATTCTATTTTTACTCGAGTGTATTTGTTTATAATGTTTATTCTTTTTCAACCAGATACGGTTACGATTTCTTTTCAAATTGTTGTAATTAATAGCATCATAGTTTCAGTTTAGATACAGTACTTTAGTTTTAATTTGAACAATGTTTTGATTTCTTTATTATTGACTATATGCAACATTTTAATTTTATTTTTGCCTCACTGAGCGTGTTCTACCGTCTTTATCATGGCGAGTGTTCTGCAGAGTTGTTCAATTTAATCCCTTCCTCTCCTTTTCACAACCGAACCACGCGCGCTGATCTACGGAGCCACTGTTTTACGGTATACCCTATCTGGGCACAAGCTAAAAAGTTCGCAACATCCTATCTTTGCCGTACCGTGAAGCTTTGGAACAATCTCCCGGCTAGTGTGTTCCCTCCCTCCTATAATATGGGGTCTTTCAAGCGTGACTTGAAGAGGCATTTACGCAGGCCGGCATGACAGCGGCGACAGACGAAGGATGACGTATCTCTCGGCAGTCGCCTTTGTTTTTGGATTGTACTGTGCTTACTATACCAAACTGTTGTATATGTATCTATAAGTAAATAGTGGCTGCGCCACCTTTAAAACGTCACACATGTAACGAATAAAGGGAGTGCGTTTCTAACTTGCTTTGCGTAATCATTTCGCGTTCCGAACTAACACTGGCGACGAAACTACCCACGAAGAAAAAATGTTCGGATCTACATCGACAATTGGGAATTTGTCTAATTTTGACTATCAATCGCAAGATTGGAAGATATATAAATGCAGGCTAGAACAATGGTTTTTAGCTAACAGCATCAATGAAGAAACGGATAAAGCTGGCATAAAAAGAAGGGCGATTCTTCTGAGCGCACTCACAGAGAGAAGTTACCAGCTGGCGAGTAACCTATCACTTCCAGAAGAGGTAACCTCAAGGTCGTACGAGAGTATACTGCAAATCCTGGACGACCATTTTACACCGAAGCGTTGTGGTTTTGTCGAAAGACATAATTTTTACGCCGCAGTTCAACAAGTGGACGAAACACCCTCACAGTGGGCGGCTCGACTGCGGGGACTAGCAGCGTTTTGCGGTTTTAAAAATCTCGAAGATTCATTACTAGATAAATTTGTAATGGGTATGTTACCAGGAATGGAAAGGGAGAAGCTGTTCTCATTGGATGTCAAGGATCTGACACTTAACAAGGCCGTGGATTTGGCTGAATATGTGCGATGTGCACGGTCCAGCGCGGCAGCTGTTCCTGTTACAGTAACGGTGGGTCAAGAAGGCGTTTTTAAATTCCATCAACAAGGAGGAAAGAACGTGGGCCACACTAAAAATAAGGAATGTGAAGTGTGCGGGTATACTAATCACAAAGCAAGTGAATGCCGTTTTAAGAATTACAAGTGTAAAAAGTGTCATCAAAAAGGCCATTTAAAAAAAAAGTGTCCTGTAAAAAAGGTGAAATTCCTCCAGGATGATAGTGGTGATGACGAGAGCGATGACGGTGAGATTTTATATAATATATTTTGTCATAATGAAGAGCCGTTATATGAAATCGTGTCTATACAGGGTCGGTTGTTGCGCTGTGAAATAGATAGCGGCTCCCCCGTATCGGTTATTTCAGAGCAAACTTACAAAAAGATGTTTCATGTACTTCCGTTGTTATCTTCTCCAAAGAAATTGTTTTCATATGATGGTGGTAAAATGACAGTACTCGGAGTGTTGAGGTTAACGGTCGAGTACTTAAATCATTCTTCAACATTAACTGTTTATGTTATACGAGACGGTGGGCCACCCCTACTGGGCCGCGATTTTATGCGCGAGTTTCAATTACGATTAGTGTCGAACATTAAATATTGTAAGTCCAGCGCTAATACGGTAAATGATCTTAGTAAATTATTCCCAAAACTTTTTTCGAATGAGTTAGGATGTTTCAAAAAGTTTGAAATCGATTTACCGTTAAAAGACGACGCTAAACCAAAATTTTTGAAAGCACGCCCGGTCCCTTTTGCTTTAAAAGATAAAATAAATAAAGAATTAGACCGATTGGTTTCGTTAGGCATATTAAAACCGGTCCAGTATTCAGAGTATGCGTCACCTATAGTTCCCGTTTTAAAAAACGACGGAAGTGTACGTATTTGTGCAGATTATTCAACAACAATCAATAAACAACTGCTCGTAGAAAAATACCCGCTACCGTCGGTTCAAGAGCTATTTACTAAACTCCATAACGGAGAAGAATATAGCAAATTAGATCTTTCTATGGCTTATAACCAATTTATGATTAATAAAAGATCACAAGAATTAACATGTATAAACACCCCGCGCGGACTCTTTAATTATACTCGTTTAGTATTTGGATTATCAAGCGCACCCGCTATTTTTCAACGAGCTATGGAATCGATTATAGGCGGTATGGACGGGGTATTTTGTTATTTAGACGATTTAATAATAACAGACAAAAATAGAGCTCTGCATGAATTGAAATTAAAGGAAGTATTACGCCGTCTTCAGGACGCAGGGTTAGTACTGCAGAAGGATAAGTGCGCATTTTTCCAGAAAGAAATAGCATACTTAGGGTTCCTCATTGATAAAAACGGTATAAGAAAAAACCCGGAGAAGGTAAAAGCAATTTTACAAGCTTCTGTGCCAAAAAATATTAATGAACTTCAGTCGTTTTTAGGACTTATTAATTATTACCGGAATTTTGTTGCTAACGTTTCGACCATATTAAACCCCTTACATCAGCTATTACAAAAAGGTATTAAATGGCATTGGAGTGACGAGCACGACAGGTCTTTTAAATTAATTAAAAAATGCTTGGCGTCGGACGCAGTTCTAGCACATTTCGACTGTAATGCAAAAACTATTTTAACGGTCGATGCATCTCCGGTCGGGTTAGGAGCAATACTGTCACAAATAGATAGTTACGGCGCAGAAAGACCTGTTTCATATGCATCGCGTTCGCTAACTTCTGCAGAGAAAAAATACTCTCAAATACAAAAAGAAGCTACAGCTATAATATTCGGGGTAAAGAAATTCCATCAATTTCTATATGGTAGATCCGACCCTTTCATATTACGCACAGATCACAAGCCCTTAACTACAATATTCGGTAGTAATCGCGGAATACCAGAAATCACTGCTAATAGATTACAACGCTACGCGCTCTTTTTAAGCGCTTATAATTATACAATAGAATATATAAGTAGTACAGCGAACACGGCAGATTTCTTATCGCGAGCTATATCACATTCGGGGCGAGAGGAAAGAGAGGCGCGGGCGCGTGCGGAGCCGGCCGCATACATAAACTTTGCAGTGGAAGGGTGTCTGCCAGTAACGTTGCGAGAGCTGCAGCGCGAAACGACGAACGATCCTTTATTGAGTATAATAGCTAATTACGTGAGAAACGGGTGGCCGCGGAAAGTGTCTGATTTAACACTTAAACCGTATTATTTATGCCGTAATCATATTGCTTTAGAAAATGGTATTCTAATGCGCGGACATAAGGTCATAATTCCAACAAAATTGCGTAGTCGGATATTAAACGAGCTACACAGTTCACATTTCGGTATCGTTAAAATGAAGTCAGAAGCTCGTGCTCGGGTTTGGTTCCCGGGTATAGATCGCGAATTAGAGACCTTAGTAGGTTCTTGTTCGATATGTGTGCAACTCAGACCAGCGCCGGCACGTACGAACCTGGCACCTTGGCCACACCCGGAATCGGCATTCCATAGAATTCATGTCGATTTTTTCGGTCCTATGCATAATAGAATGTATCTGATTATAGTTGACGCATACTCAAAGTGGGTTGAATGTTATGATATGAATAACAACACTTCTACAAAAGCTGTCATAGTAAGGTTATGCGACTTTATGTCCCGATTTGGCATACCAAAGGTCTTAGTTAGTGACAATGGAACTTTATTTACCTCACACGAATTTAAAAACTTTTGTTTGCTTAACGAAATCAAGCAGTTATTTACACCTGTATATCATCCATCAAGCAATGGTCAGGCAGAGTCTTTTGTAAAAATAGTGAAACGAGGGTTAAAAAGTATTTTTCTTTCCGGTTGTAAGGTAGATGAAATACAAATACGACTGTCCAAATTTCTATTTGATTACAGAAATTCTAAAAACAGTACGACTGAACACTCACCCGCTCAACTAGTGTTCGGAAAACCGTTACGTACCCGTTTAGATTTACTCACAGCAGAAACATCGCCCTCACCGTCACAACTGTCATCTCTAATAAAGAAAAAAAAGTTTGTGCAGACAAAAGCCTATGGGGGTCGGCCTAAGAGGACCTTCGTACCCGGGGAAAAAGTGTGGGTTAAACAATATGTTAATAAACAAAATTACAGTTGGGTAAAAGGTGTTGTTATACGAAAAATTGGTAAAGTAGTCTATGAAATAAAAATACCACAGCAGGTTAAAGAAATACGAAGACATAGGAATCAACTATATCCACGGATAGAGAATTCCATTTTGGATATTGCTAGTCAAAAAGAGCAACCAGAGAAAAACATCACAACAACTACAGACACATCACTCACACCCGTTAATACAACTGAAAAGTTGTCCCAAATGGATGACATAAGCACTGGAGTGGAAGTGATTCCAGAACGTAGATTGTCCGGTGTCGGAACAAGCCCAGAACTGACACCTCCTTCACGCATCATAGACCCAAATTCAGTCGATCCACACAGTCCCCGGTTTTGTACACCCCAATCTGAGCTGGATTCAGGAGCTCAAGAAAGTGCACCTGGGCGCTCTTGGCGCCGTAGACCAATTGTAGACTATAGGAAATATTTTTAAGTAATTGTAAATTAGGAGGGAGAGATTGTTGTATATGTATCTATAAGTAAATAGTGGCTGCGCCACCTTTAAAACGTCACACATGTAACGAATAAAGGGAGTGCGTTTCTAACTTGCTTTGCGTAATCATTTCGCGTTCCGAACTAACACAAACCATACCAAAACAGTGCAGTCACTTTGCCGTGCGACAATAAAAAAAAAGAAATCAGGTCATATTTTATACGTTACTTAATCAAATATGAAAAATTGTGTTTAACTTTCAGCTGCATTCCATGAAGGGTCACGGAGATTATATTAGTTTTTTTTTTATTTTATGAAAAAACCTATTTAGTTTTGAAACGGTTCTATCGGTTCCAATGCTTCTATTAGGTATTTATCAATATCTTTTAAATACAAGGTGACTATTTAATTGATAAATTAAAGGATTTCAAGAAATTACTTTTGTCTAAATTAGTATGTATATACCAAGTATTTGATTAAGATGTTACTATACACTACCAATAGATTGTTTATACGTTTTAGAATATTTTAAGCGTTGAAACATTCGAAAATTCAAATTATTTCCAAAGTTATAGCAATTAGAATTGAGCGCGTCAGGATGCCGACCCGAACCCCAGCGATGGTATCTTTCCGTGTTTACATCTACAAGAATGTAATTCCAAAAGAGCAAAGAGGACAAGAATTTAAAAAAGGCTGCTCAAAAGAACAAAGAGCGTATTGCAAAACCAGCAGAAGATCTTCCGTGCGTTCCAGCAATAGCAAAATGAGGGTAATTAAGAAAGACATGCTTTAAAGGAGTTAACTTTTTTTTACTTTTTATTCGTAATTACATTTTTAAAGTAGTTAACATGATATCTCAAAATCTATTGAATCGATTTCGTTTAATTTTGCTATTTTTTTTATTTCTATAATATTAACTGAATAAGCGATATTATATTCATTTCTTTTCAGGCAGTACTGTGCGAAGAAATCATGTAGACCATCAGTAAGGTTTTTAAAGAGAGTCTCACTGAGGGACTCATGTCTGTATCACTGTTATTGTTATTTTTTATTACAAGTTTAGAGATTATTTATAAATATATCATCTGCATACGTAAAGAAAAGAAGAATCCATATTTATAATGGCCAAGTAAAAAAAAATTATAATCATTATATCGCACGTCAAGGTGGCGTAAGCCCTTAACGCTTTGTTGGTTGTGGTCTTTCTACGTCTGAACATGTTTGTATGGTTTTTAGTAATAATTTTATTTACCACATGTTATTCATTATTCCTTACAGCTCTTTAACTATCGAAACTACAGATTACACTGTATTATTTTTATCGTTGCTGTTGTTAACGTAAAAATAAACAATAATATGAAAAAATGTTGTTTGTTTTAAAAAGATGTACGAGCTGTTATTAAGTTCCGAACGATAGCAGTAAATATAATATTGAATAAACTTTTTACAATAGACTTCTACGATATAACCCTATCTTCAATCAAGTACCTGTATACCAACCGTGTCTAATCGTTGATAGTGGGTTGAGAAATTTCACATCTCTTACGAACTCTCTTCTATTTTATTCAAGAATACTCAAAGTCACACTTGAATACTTCGCAATCTACAAACATAAGCAATATACATAGGTTGTTCCATTACAGTATAATGCACACATTGGTGTTGGCTTATCTACAGTCGCGTTAGAAGCTCCGAGAATGCCTTTGTCCATACGATATAGAGAACAACATTACCATCTGCTAACATAGACAACACTAATGCAATGTAATAAAGTGTATTATAGTATGTTTTAGAGGTACAAGTTATTTGGTGAAGTCATTGAATGCATTTCCATGTTACAAATCAAACTAAAGCTATGTCACTGTGTACTCAAAGATAGGTCTTTTAGATTGTATTTTCGTAAGCAATTTTCATTGGCCTTCTATACAAAGGAAAGTGTAATCTGTTATTCCAAAAATGGTATAGAAATTAACATACAAATATAAATACTACAAAACTCTCAAAGATCAATCTCCAGTTAATTTTTACACTGACATTAGTTTAAAACTTTACGTGACAACCATAGAAGGAATAATTAATAGTGGCATGTAGTTGTAGAAGATGGTAGTGGAGTAGGACGTGAAGTAACAGTGCTTGAGTTGTTACGTTTCGTTCAGTCAGTGAGAGCGTCGGAGAACCACCCCCGCTCCCCCTTCTCTGTCTCCATCTTCCTCACCAACACAGGCTGGCAACGCATTTACGACTCTCCTGGTGTTGCTAGTGTTTATCGACGGCGACGATCACTTAACACCAGCTGACCCACTTGTTCGTTTGCCTCTTATAATATAAAAAAAATAGCCGTAGTTCGTTCTCATTTATTTATCCTAATAGTAAATTATTGTATTAACGTCATCTGAACCTAAAAGGTATCTCTGCAATTAATGCATTTGACCCAGACGTATACAAAAGGTTTAGAGACGTCTACAGTTACTTTAGCTCGAAGTATTCGCATTTGCAACGTTGGTTAGACTCAAGAACCTTCAAGACTGTATAATGTAGAA
This sequence comes from Antheraea mylitta, assembly GCA_014332785.1. NCBI lineage: Eukaryota > Metazoa > Arthropoda > Insecta > Lepidoptera > Saturniidae > Antheraea > Antheraea mylitta. Next base: position 4,541,373 of record JACEII010000023.1, read on the forward strand.
ATCAATATCTACTTATTCACTAGTATTCACTAACCGTTATTTAATTCATAATTTCTATGTCATGGACATACCTATAGCATTGTAACTTATGAAGGCCTAACAGTGATATTATTTTTGTGTTCTATTAAATTTAGTGAGTCATTTAATGATGTCAGAAATGTATTGCAGGATACTTTAAAATTACAACTGCAAATTATTACCATGTGGAATTAGCGTAAATCTTAAATTGCATGTTAAGTTAATGTAAATAAAATTTTTTAATGCAATCAATAGACCCATTTTATAAATTGTAATGTAATAGGAGTGGATGTACCAAATAATATATTGCAGTGATGCCGTAAACAGAGATGGGCGTAATCGATTACTTTTTGTAATCAGATTATTAATCAAGATTGCATTTAATCATGATTGTTGTGTAATAATTAATCGTAAGTAAACAGTAAACAAGTGTTTATGATTATTTGTGTTCAATATTTTAGTAGAAGTTTCTACTGTGAATAATTTCAAAGTGTAAAATTCATTGATTACGAAGATTAATCTTTTATAATTGGGGTAAAATTAAATTGATGACAAAGACTGAATACAAATAAAGTTGATTTACACTATAAAACTATGTCTTATTTCTATATTAATATCCCTATATTAATACACAAAAGTAATAAAGATTATGATTAAATATTTATAACCATTAACCTCTTGTATGACTAATGTTTTGATTACTTAAGTTAATCTGTAATCATGATTGAAGGTTACAATTTGTAATCATAATTTTAATCATTAACCTGATTAAATTTTGCCAAACACTGGTCGTCAATAATAAACCTTTTATGTTGAAACAAATGTGATATATTAACTTTTACTCACGGTTTTACTCGCGGTAATGTAGATTTCGCAAATTAAAGAGCTTTCAGTTACACGCTGATAATGTAACTTTATATAGATGTAAGAATTTTTCAAAATCAGTCAAGTATTTTATTAGTTTATCCATTGCAAACAGAACATCAAATTAGTTTAGTGTCTCCAATGAACAGATATTTACATATTGAGAAAAGAGTAAATCGAACCTTACACTGTATAGATATATAAGCAAGAAAAATATACTATCATAACAATAACATTATTAAAATATAGTATATTGTAACAACCGGAAGTCCGTACCGCGCCACGGTACTGTCACCGGAAGTACTAATGCCTAATGACTAGTGCTGCCGCCGGAAGTATCGCCATAGCCAAGCCAAGCCATACAACTACCCCACCCGCCAGTAGCGCCATCTAGCCAAGCTTAAGCCACGCCTTACGGTGGGGTAGGAGTAGCCAGCCATATAAGCCCGTGCGTGCTTTGATTCCACACAGTCTTGCACTATATTAGCGCGGTAGCTTTTGCCTTTAGAGCATTCTTTTTGAAGAATTGTATTAGCGCGGAAGCTCTGGTGTTTAGAGCATTCTTTTGAAATAATAAAGTGACATTTAAATTGTTGTGGTTATAATCGTTTGAAGTGGTTAAAGTGATTGTAATAAAGTACATACATATACAGTGACCTTTTATTTTACGCGTTGTTACAATATTATTATATTCTACTTTACAAGCTTCACAACAACCATGATGTCCCGTTATAATAAAAGTTACAATATCTGACAACAAAGGCCTCGGGACTTGCGGAATGTACGCCGGACGAAATTTGACTCGCTGCTGGATTTAGCTGAGATACGAAAATTACATTTTGTTATCATCCTTTATAAAAATTTTTTTTATGATTAGTGGTCTAGAAAAATGTTTTTGTAACAATTTCCTATGACAACGAAAATCTTTTTTAAAATTTATGGTCATAATTACTTTAATATCTCGACGTAGGAAAAGTTTAGCTCTTCCTACTGCGTCAACAGTTCCCGCTTTAATTTCTGATTCCGTTCCAAAGATTCGCGGCATTTGCTTACTTTTGCCCCGATTTTTAATAAAGATGTTCCTTAACAGCGTAATTAAGGGTATAAGTGTTATCTTGTTGGGTTAATTTAATTACTCTTAGAAGTTATGTCTGTCTTTTGTTTCTATAGCATTTGAAATAAATAAGTTTTCCTATTCTTGTTTGTTCATATCAGTCGTAGTTGTTATTATCAGTTCATATTTATTATAGTTCCACAGTAGGTATAAATAAATTCCTAAAGTATCATAAATTACTCAAATATTTGCGTTAATAATTAGAACTGATATATTATCTGGAGATATTTCTCTGAAATATTCGGGTCATTTCTTTGTTAGGTCTAATATTGAATCCGGTAAGATTGTTTGTGGAAATTTGCATGGGTAGCGCTTTCCTTGATTTGTTTTTTTTTTTTTTTTTTGTATGATGTAATAAGTACTTTTTATTGAGAATTAATTCCTTTTAATCCAGATAAGTTGAGAAAAGACTAGAAGCAATTAATCTAAAACATAAGTATATTGTAAATTGTAATTAATCTACTTTAGTTTTTACTTTTATCAATTAGAATTGTTGAAATTTCATATTTTTAAGGGCCTATTAATTATCCTTTAACAACAATACCGTAAGATAACGTTAGTAATATTATTTTTTTTTAAATCATATAGGAGGCAAACGGACAAGTGGCCCACCTGGTATTAAGTGACCACCGCCGTCCATAGACACCAGCAACACCAGAGAAGTTACAAGTACGTTGCCAGCCTGTGTTTAGAGGGATGGGGGAATGGGGGAAGGAAGAGAAGAGGGAAGTGGAAGGGAGTGGAGAAGTGCGGGGAAGGGGGAGGTGAGCCTCCAGCGCTCTAACTGACCGAACGAAACGCAATAATGCAAGCACTGTTACTTCACGTTGATTTTTTGTGAGAGGGTGGTGCTACCCTGGACGAGCCATTCATGCTGAAACCAATTATAGCTTCAACGTGGCTCTACCACCTACAGAGTAAATAAAGACAAATTGAATTAAAGATGGAATTACCCGAGGCATAATATAGCTAACAATTTGCACTTCTGTATTTTCGTTTAGATATTACAATGGTATTTTTTAGATTTATATATATTCAATACTAACTGATACCCACAACTTGATCTAAATTATCTATTATCTTTATACACAGAAAAAAATATTCTGTTTTAATATTCTTCAGTATTCTGTGGTGCTTATAAAAGTAGTAGTTCCCTAAAACTTTATTTTTAATAAAGATATCATGATATATTTTTCCTAATTTAGCTAGCGATATAAAAGAGCAAAATGTCGAACATTCAGCGAGCTCGGTGTATTTAATACGAAGCCTTTTTAATTCTTCAGAACAACGGTGTTGTTACAAAAAAAGTTGAATACGCAATTAATACTTACTTTAAAAAGGTTTCGTATTAAATGCACCGAACCCACTAAATGTTTGCCATCTTGCTCTTTTATCTCGCTTTGGTTAGGTTAGACTTGCAAAAAAGGATAACGCCAACTTGCCACGGCATCGGTCGGCGATTGCGGTGCTTTTAATACGATATCACCCAAACTTTTTAAAGCAAGTATCCAATATATATTTAACTTTTATGGATTTTTTTTTTTCGAAATGACTACGCTATTGACCCAGCAAGGTCTTAACAGCTTCACCGGACTACTAAGGCGAGCGCTTAAGGCACTCAGCCCATTTTATCTTGACAACCATCTCAAGGGTGCACGGCACACCTCGGCTTGGCTGTTGCCTGTTGCATGCAAAATCGCGATCTATATTAGTTAACCTAGCTAATTATTCATATATGTATGAGTTGTTGAAACGTATATGTGTACCAAGCATACACGCCTCAACAACTCCTCCATATATTTATTATCAGAAAATTGAGAGTTTTTTAGTTCGATAAGGGAAAAAAAAGTAAACCCTTCCACTTTCATGTGTAAGCGTGTAGGCGTGCACGTGTGTGGGGGTGATCGTGTAGTGCTGTAGCAGTGATGTATATTTGTGTGTCACCGTATCGCGCAAGCAACGCACTCAAGGGCTCCCTACCGAAGGATCGAACCTAGGCTTGAGCCGTTGCCGTGGGAGGTCTAATCGGTGTCTTTTTTGGAATAACACGGCAAGTGTCTAAGAATTAAAACCAAAAATATATGGGAACCTATTTAGTAGTTTTCACGTAATGAGCGCACAATGACAGACCTCTATCAAATTTTTATAATAAGACGATATCAAAAACAGGATTTCTTATTACTGTTCTTCAATTAATAATACCGTATGATTATTTATAAAAGTCTAGATCAGAAATAATATATATATTTATGATACCTAATATATTACAGCATTTGATCGCAATCTCACTTGATTATAAAGGATGACGAAGCGTAATATCGTAATGTGGTAAGCCTGAAGGGAATTGGCTTTCAACTACAGCTGCCAAAACACATGCTTATGACATAAAGATAGGTGATTTGTGACAGATTTTTTTATATTAGGTTCCACGCGGACGGAGTCGCGGTCACAGCTAGGAGATAATAATTCTTACTTAACATGTTATTCGATGTTTTATATTATTGAGCATCTTTTTTAAATGTGATAATTAAAACTGACTATAAATGTTCTATGAAAACGGAACTGAAATATTGAGTATTCTCAAAACATACAACAATTGGCATAACTATCTGTAGTGGAACATACAGTAAATAAATATATCGTGCATATGTCGATATTCAATGGGCGCATTAATTGGTTGTCGCTTGCAGAGGTCAATTCAATCTAAGTTTGTTGACGGAGCAAAATTAAGCGGAGTGCTAAATCAGCTATGCATTTGTATCTGCGGTATCTGCGGTGGTGTGGATCTACCGAGTGACTATTCAGTTGCCAGCAATATTTCTACAGATCATTAATCGATTCTCGTTCAAAGTCAATAAAAAATAGGTGATTTATATTTGGCCTAATTAGCACGAGAAACGCAAAACTGATATACACTCAACATAAGCTGATATACGCAAAAACGAACTGGTGTAAAAGAATTCCATTGTTCGACCGTGACGCATTCCCACGACAAGCAGTTACGTAATTATTAACCTTGAAAAGGGCCCCTTTAAAGTTGTTCATTGAATTTTATATTTTTGGTCCAGTCCAGAAGAAATGAAATGTGCGAAACAGCAATATTAGCTTATTGATTAGCTTGTTTGTACTCCGCGTTGATCGACCTAGGATCGAATCCTTGCAAATGAATAGGAGATTGTAAAGAAGAACATCGGGATAAACTATATCTTTCTCTAAAACCAACTTGGCTAGCTAACAACCTTTAGTTAAAAGCTCTCGCTGCACCTTGTGTAATAGATGTATTCCGACACCTGCATTAAGGAACTAATTCCGCTTTTGGTATCTAGCGTGCTTACCATTTTAGTACACGTCGAGGCTAAAGTTTTTAGATAATCAAAGAGGCATATAAAAGCAAACAATGGTTCTATCAAGCAGTTATAATCAGGTATTGCAAGAGAACTTGGAATTTTCGTTGATATATGAAGGGGCTGGTTGGACCGTGTAAATAGGCCCCTCCTGGTGCGGTGAAAATAAGGAGTAAAAAGGGTCTGTAAGGGAAAGAAAGCGTGGAACGGATTGTCTTCCGTATAAACGTGAACTAGCCTACAACTCAGCACTTCGTACGGAGCAGCGGCGTCTCTTGATTCACCCATGAAGGATTCAGGTATTATACTCAGAAAAACTGCAGGGTTTTGGAAATAATAACAGATTTATCACTCATGTATACAACTAGTCTAAGCAACAACTGTTATACGTCAATGTTTTTGAATTAATGAAAAAAAAACAAAAACCAGTTACGACCATAAATATTATTAAAAAATAAATTAGATATTCAAATTTGTCTCACGTCTTACCGCTGATGTTGTTATTATACCAAAATCACTCAATAGATTAATAAAAAATGCTTACAGCTTCCATAAATTAAAAAATACTTACACTCATGAGAAGAGCTTTAGCGGAAAATTAATGGTAAATAATGTTGGAGAGTTCTTGGCGGGATTTTAGTCTGTCATGTAGTGGATTTTATATTTTATTCATAATCTTGTGTTATTTGACTCTATATTTTGTAAATTTAGTAGTGTTTACGTAATATAGTTAGTTTATTGTGCATAAGTGAAGTGAATGAAAAATAATACCAAGGAGAGTGAAATTCTGGGATGCCAAAAAACTCCCTAGAAGGTTCTAACAAGGGATCCACCATCTTGTTAGAATATTAATTCACACGACGCTTAATATTTAAATGATCGCACGACGCTTGTAACATATTGATTACGCGACCATGGCAGTAATAATCTGAAATATTGATTGCCAACAATAAAGTAAAAAAATATATAGATAGACACAAACGTGAAACATTATTATTATATGTAGCGATTGTCTCATACGAATGGGAAGTAAAAATATGATGCGTGAAATTTAATCATTTTCTTCCTATTTATCACAATGACATCCATATAGATTCTTTGAAAGAATCTGCATAATCCATATTTGAACAATGAGATATAGGCCAGCAACACATCTCATTATCTGGAGCACAGCTATTTAATTCGTGTATAAGGGCCAACCAATATATCTAACTATACTAACAATTTTCTCATTATTCCTGTACATTGTCTCTTTTCCATGTAATCAGTAACACTGTAAGCTGATAGTGGAAGAAAATAGCCTAATTACGCTCGAGATAAAGTATTGCTAAGGGGCGAATATAAATGTATACATTTCTTAGTTTTATATCAACGACACGTCGTCCAATGTCGTGGTAATTACGTTCGTGTCTCCGTCCTCCTTTGAGAACAGAATCATTTTTATGAGAAGATATTATTATAAAAAAAATGTAACAAAATCCTTTACAATCATGTTTATTTATAGCTCGTCCCGAGGTCCTGACGTCACGGTTTACGACTTGGGAAATCGTTAAAAAGATCACCGCAAGAATACTGAAGTTTTCTTGTTAAATTAAAAACCTTCACAAAGTCTATTCAAAGATATTGAATTAAAACTGTGTTCTCAAGCTTTATTAACGTAACATAATTTGTTGTTGATCTAACTGTTATTGTAATATTTGATTCGAGTATCATATCGTCTCGAAATAAATGTTCATCTCTTCGTTTATTTTATTTTATGGGCCTAGTAGAAAGGCCGTGTGATTCTTTTAGAGATAATATGTATGTAGTTTACGTATTTTTATAGTCACGCGGTTTATGTTTAGTTTCATATTTGGGATTGGTCGTTTTTGTAATTACTTTCTTAAATTACGTTAGTTATCTTTATAATAATAGTAGCGGGCCCAAAGGATGTTGCCCTAATAGATAATAAAACAAACCTAAAAAGTCAACTGCAGCTCCACATACTGACCCCAATTATGTGCCCAAGTTTACCTGAACATACAAAAAAAGATCATTAAAATCTTTCCAGCCGTTTAAGAGTTAATTGACATACACACAGAGAGAAGAATTATATATATAAAGACTAGCTGAGAACCGCGACTTCGTCTGCGATGTTAACTCAACAATATACTTTATGTCCAAAAGCGTAAGAAAAATTTAAAGCAAGTAATTTCTTCGTAAATTATGTTATGCACTAAATTCCCTACTCCTGCACATGCGGTGCCTGTACATGCGCACTACACCGCTTGCTTCTTATTTATAAGAATCATAGTTTCTTAAAACTTTAACCTATCTATCTATTCTAATACCTTTAAACGAGCAATTCTTGTATATTTTTATATATTTAGGATCTCGGAAGCGGCGTCATCTATTTCCGTAAATCTTAGTATGTAGGTAGGACGATAAATCGATCTAGCTAGATTTTATTCATAGAAAACTTTTTTAACTGAGTTTTCAGGCAACGTAAAAATGTAACTAGAATATAAAGGTAAATTTCGCCGGCGCTGTCAAAATAAAAATAGATCAGATGGAAATCGGTTGCTTCGAAAATCCGTATATCCCCGGTCCAAATCCGAGTGACAGCAGAAGAGATATACTTTTCTATATTTTTTATAATTTTTTTTTTATAAATATTTTCTAAAAATATTGTAATTCTATATGACAAACCTAACAGATAGTTTTAATTTAAAGATGTTTTTTAAAGAACTGAACTAGGCTCGGTCGCTCAGGTATTGTTTATTAAATGAATATATAATTTATCCTAATAATATAAAATTTAAATTTGTGTGATGTGCGTACAACGGACATCTCTCTCTATATTTATATTGATTATAGACTAGATATTTTTAGATTCGAATACAATGATACATCCAACCCACACTATCTTTGTGGAAAGTTTTCTTTGTATGCGGTCTTGAGAGCGAAATAACACTCAATACCCGTCGTTTAGTGTTCGAAATATCGGAAAACCTTTTGAAAACCGTTTCTTATAACTGCTTTGCAGGAATATATATGTATATCATTCTTTGTTTTTTTTCCGATCTGACTACGCCATTGACCTAGCAGGGTCTTAACAGCTCCACCGAACTACTAAGGCGAGCGCTTAAGGCACTCAGCCGATTTGGGATATTTGGGCGGCTAACTCTAGGGTGCATGGCATACCTCGGCTTGGGCTGTCGCCTGTTTGGTGCAAAAATCGCAACCTATCTGAGATAACCTAAGCTAAGCTATCTAGATATACGTATATGAGTTATTGAAACATGCATGCGTGCCTCAACAACTCTTATAGGTATGTATTTTGTGTTGGAAAAAATTCTCAAAACTATATAGGATAGGATAAGAAAAAATAAGGGTAGAACTCTTTGTCGTTTATTTCTCTGTAAAAGAAAAACAGCGTATAAGCGTGTAGGCGTGCACGTATGTATAGGTGATGTGTGTGATGTTGTAGCAGTGATGTAAGGTTTTGTGTCATTGTATCGCGTGAGCAGCTTACTCAAGGGCTCCACGCCGAGGGAACGGACCTAAAACGAGCTAGTAAGTAAAACAAAACATATTAGACAAGTTTTCAAAAATATTAAAAGTATTCAACTTTTTTTAACTTTACTTTTGACAACCAATCTTTCAGATTATTACTGCCATTGTTGTTTAGTTAATAATATTACAAGCGTCGTGTGATTATTTCAATATTCTAACAAAATGGTGGCTCTCTTGTTAGAACCTTCCAGGGAGTTTTTATGGGATCTTAGAATTTCATGCTCCGTGTTATTATTTTGCATTCACTTCGCTTATGCACAATAAACTAACTATATTACGTTAATCACCACCAAGCTTACAAAATATAGAGTCAAATAACACAAGGTTATGAATAAAATATAAAATTCACTACATGACACACTAAAGTCCCGCCAAAAACTCAAGTATTCAACTTACGTTATACAGATAATTGAAAATCGAATGTCGTATATTTTTTTAATATAAGAATATCATGTTCTCGTGTGAAAAATTTTACCTCTAAAATATGACACACGTCAATTTAAGTTTAATTCTAACTACCCAGTGAGTTTCGTACAACAATTTCGTATTTAAACTCTGTCATTTTCGAAAGCACTTGGTTGTATAATTAGAGATTCATTAATATATAAAATGGTTTGTGTGGTTAGTACATCATTTATATTGAAACAATAGTCTGAATGAATAATTGCTCTGTAATAAAGAGTACTTATTTTGTTGAAGACAATTTTAGACCACAATATAAATTACAATATTATATATATCGGCCTATATTGACCTGTGTGTGTGTGACTATACCACGCTATTGACTACATCGGGGGTGTTACTAATTACCTCAAACGCTATTGGTTAAAGTTATCGGCTTTTAATTATTTACCTCTTTATGTGAAACACCGTTGGTTGGAGGTATCGGCTGTTTATGTGTCTTGATGCCTTAAAAGGCGACCCACGTCTAGGTGCTGGGCATAATCGCTCAGACAGTTGAGCTAGTCATACCTAGGGATATTTCGTCGTAACTATAGTCAGTGTTGTGTATCTGTATCGGTTATCGTTTTATTCAATTGTTCATGGTGGATTGATCGATCAATCGATCAAATCATAAGCATGGCGTCACTAAAGATAACGTCATACTTCTACATGGAAGCCATTTTATCGCTCCCCCGATATGAGAAATACAATATTTTTACTGATATAACTTACTAATTATATATTAATTTTACATACCTATAATAAAGAAAAACAACATTCAAAGGCTATTTATTGGTTCACTTTATTCTTTACTTGTATGGATTATTAAGTTTTAAGCGTAATTTTGTGTAATATGTCATTTCTACAGACTTATTATAAGTAATAATAAAATTCGTCCAATAGGACAGGCGAAGGAATTAATCCATACTGCCGATTCTGAAGTTGTCAATATATGTCGTTCTTATATATTCTGTAGTGAGTTTTATTCTATGTTCAAGGAAAGGCATACGCGCCAAATCTTCTATATCTTAATTTTCAAGTCGTTTCTTTTGCCAATTCTGAAGTTGTCAATACGGATAGTTCTTATGTGTTCTTTAGTCTGTTTTCTTTTATGTCCAAGTTAATATAAAGGCATAAGTGTTAAATATTCTATATAATATTTCAGACATATTTTATCTTCTTAATCTTTGAATAATCATTAAAAAATGTTCTGATTGTCGTAAATGAGCATGTTGTAAACTGTCGTGTGGTTATTTCAATGTTATAACAAGATGGTGGTTTTCTTGTTACAACTTTCCTGGGATTTTTTGTGGCATCTCAGAATTTATGGTCCGTCATATTATTTTTCATTCACTTCACTTATGCTCAACAAACTAACCATATTACATAAAACACCACCAACTTTACACAATATAGAGTCAAATAACACAAGATTAATGAATAAAATATAAAATGTACTACACGACAGACTGAAATCCCGCCAAAAACTCCTGTTCCATAATAAATCCCGAAAGTCTCTTCCATAGATAACATAGAGTTTAAAAAAGAAAATATATATTTCAATAAACAAATGAGCAGGAAATTCAAGTAGAGAAGTTTAAATGATCTATAGATAGATAGGTAGATAATAGATACGGCTTACGTCAAACTTTTCGACTTCTATGAAAATAACCGTAAGTTCGGGCTTGCGTATTCGAAACAAAACAAAATTAAAACAGTGAAGGATCTGGTGGGACCGTGTAAATAGGCCCCACCAGGATGTGCAGTAAAAATAAAACTGAGAGCGTAAAAGCGGTTGGTAGCCGTGCTTATAAATAAATAAAACAACAAGAACCCCAAATAATAAGCGTGGACTGACCTGCAACTCAACCCCTCGTACGAAGCAGCTGCGTCCCAAAAGAAATGTGCGGTGTATGTGGATTGTTCTCCAGCTGTGAGCAGGTGAAGCGATGCCGATGACATGATATAATTGTAAAGATAGACACAGAAAAAAACCTAATCAACGATAAGCGTGACGCTTTTAACGTTTCATCGACGGCGGTATGAAAGGAACTGTATATGAAAAACAAATCAGTCAAATTTTAAAATTCGTTCCAATTTTTCTTCTGTGTGTCATACTGATAACCATGAAGTTTAATTTTAAAGCGTCTGCATGCTCCATACTTGATCAATGAGATCCAGATCAGAAACACATCTCATTATCTGGAGCGCAGCCATTAAATTTATTTATAAGGGACCAACAAAACAATATTATAGAAATCTAAACTTAGCATTTATTTAAGCTAAAGTTTTTTAACGATTTTGTACGCATAATATATTTATGTCTAAATTTATATTCTGTGCATAGATATTCAGAGCGGTCAAAAAGTTTGGCGGAGACTGTACCCCTTTTTTTTCTTCATGAGGAAATCCCTAACTGATATCCATCCCGCCGGGCAGCAGTGGATGGATATACCCAACTCGCACGGACTATAACTCCATGGTATCTTTTTACACCTTTTGGCCGGGGGACCGGGGACGGTCTAATCGACACTACGTCTGCTCCTCCGACAGGTGTTGTCCCCTCCTAAGGGGACCCAAATGCGGCCTGAGGGGTCTAGATGAAGACTGTACCTACTCAACTAGATTAAAAGGTGTAGGTTGAAAAATAAAGAGTAACATGCCCTGACAAACGTTATATTCCAGAAGTCAAAATATCAAATTACATATAAATAGAGACATCAATCATGTGGATATAATCAGGTAAAACGGTCCGCCTCTTTATATCTCTATTTTATGGTTACTTAGGCAATATAAACATCAAATATGTATGAATTCAGACCAAGATGAGACATGTAAGTATAAAATATAATATTCTATTTATATTACAACCTACATTTCATAGAATCCCCGAACGTTAAGCTCCTTTGGAAACCGTATGATACATAATAAATGATGCATTAACTTAGGGGACAGTCAAGGACCACAATCATAGTCACGGCAAGGTAAATCACTAACATTAACCACAGGGTAACCCAGTCTGGCACGAAATGGTATTATATGGGTATGAGCTCGCTATAAATTCGTTTACAAGAATATATAAGAATATTTGTTATTTATTTTTACATATATCTATACTAATATTATAAAGCTGGGTTTGTTTGTTTGGTTGAATGCGCTAATCTCAGGAATTCGAAAAATACTTTCAGTGTTAGCTCATTTATAATACTATATAGGCAATATATCATCACGCTAAGACCAATAAGAGAGGAGTACCTTTGAAAAATATTTTAAAATCGAGGTGATTTTTCCTTTTGAAAGCTTTCGTTGCGTCTTAATTAACGATAGCCTAAAGCAACTAATCCAGGCGAACCAAGTCGCGGGAGCATCTAATATAATATATACCTGATACGTATTATTAATATAGTTTTTTTTTTATCTGAACCTATATTATACATAAAATAATGGAATCTTTCAAAGAATATTATATAAACATGTATAGAGAACGTTATTTTTTAATCTTACCTACCATAATGGGTCATCATCCTTTTACCCTTATCCAACCTAAGTAGGGTCGACACAACAATAACCGCCGTAAAAAGGTTGAGATATTTTGAATGTATAAACTTGTATGACGTCAGTAAAATGTATTCAAATTTAGTAATACTCTTTGGGTTGATTCTCTAATGAATCTTTGATGAGAAATCACAGGTACGGATATTCTTATTACCAATCGGCGTAAATGATATGCATTACGCTGTAGCCAACATAAGAAACTATACTGAACTGACTACGCTATATTCACCGGACTAAAGCGAGCGCTTAATGCACATCACCGCTTGCTAAGAAGCTCAAGGCTGCCAGAGCGGCTACACCTGACTAAGCTTAACTTAGCTATTCATACTTATAAAAGTTCCGAAGACGCACATGTATACCGGCATGCGGGCGTCACGATTTTGAAAATGTGTTGTGTGTCTGAAAACTTTTTTTTACTTGAGGAAATCCCTTATGGATACGCTACCCTCGCGGAAGAGGATTAGTTATTTCCAACTTGCATGGACTAAAGCCCCACGGTGTACATCTGCCGCTATAGTTGTGGCTAGAAGAGATCTCTATAGTCTTCATCGTGTCGCCCAAGCGGTCGGCCCAGCGGCAAAACCGCCGTCGTCACACCTTGTCTTATTAGGAGACTGCCGTGTACACGACAACCGTCTCTTCAGTTCACCGGACCTTTACAATAGGAAGATAGGCCTCCCGACGCATCTCCCTTAGCCCGGTTACGCATTTACAAACTACCGCCTCCTGCCAGTGCTCCATTGCTGGAGATGTTCACTTATATATATATATATATATATATAGCGTGGCTTTTACCACGTTCGGCAACAAGAGATCTTGTCCTACCACCGCGGTCAGAGTGCGGTACCGATCCTCCCACGCAGCAACTCAGACAAATGTTGTCTGACAACTATGGCCATTCTAAAGTAACCTAGTTCAAAAATAATAGAAAAAATAAACCGCTTCCATCATATTTGTACCTGTGTGTATGTGTGCACGTATGTGAGGGTGATATGTGTTGTTATATTCATCTAGTAATTGAAAATTTTCTGTGTCACTGTATACTGTGTCACTGATAGCAGCGTGTTCGAGGGCTCCATTCCGGGGATCAAATCTAGGCTTGGGTGGCTGCCGATTGAACAGAGGTTCTGTTTCAAAACTCTATTTTATAAAAACGAGTATATACAGATCTGTGCATTGTATTTGTCGCCTTGTTAGTGTGATTTTTAATGTCCGTGTATAAATTACATATTACGTGTATAGTGACGTCTTAAACAATAATATTGGGGACGGCTGATACGTTTATATATGCCTCGTAGTCGGCGTTACGGAATCGTGTTTGAACTTCGTAGTCTGGGCTTTAGGCCACCATCAGATAAGTAAGATCGTTCTTTGCATGTCGTTGGTGAGAGAGGATCCGGTGGTGTAAGCCTTGATGTCACTAGGAGATTCCTATCTACTCCATTAGGCTATAGTATGGCCGTCGTAGCGGCTAAAATAATTAATATTCTAAGACCACTTCTTTAAATATAGATATGAAATAAAAACATCATTATGTCAAGAGTTGATCTTTAAATAGAACACAAAATTGTTGTCTAAATTTACGTTATAGTACCAACAGACCTTTAAAAATATCTAGACTATACGGATAAGGCAATTGACGTCAGAAGGAATTGAAGCGGAAAAACAATAACAAGTCTGTATTCAAAATAAGGGATCTATATATAAATAGGCAACGAAGAGATTGTCAAGAACATGTCTTCCCTCTGTATCTCAGCGGATTTTCTTTATTCTTTTTTTAATTTGTAGCTATTGACGAGCTTCGCTGTTATCAATAACATAACTGGACAATGTTTATTTTCTCTATGATCGAAGTGAGACCACTGGAGGAGCACTAGTTTAAATAAAACTCTACTTTATCTACAAGTATGCTTTATTCATATAACGTATTGTGTGCCGATAATGCCAAGATACTGTTTAAAGATTTAGTAAACACTTAACAAATAGGCGTATTACAATTTCATGTAATTATTACATGAATAGCTTTTACTTGCGGCTGCTATAACGTTATGTAAATTTGATTTTGTCCCTCGGGTACTGTACTGTTTTGTGGTAGAAAGGTACCCTAAGCACTTTTCTATACCCCTAATAACATGTATGGAAAATTTAATGATGATCAGTTGAATAGTTAAAGTGTGAAAGACTAATAGATAAACAAACTCACACTCGCATTCAGAGGGTCATTCAAATATGCCATCACTCGTTGTTGGAGCAACATCGCCATATCAATCCAAAAAGAGTAAACTTAGATTTAAACTCTCATATAAGCACTACCTATTGCGACTTCAAACTCAGTAATTAAAGTGACGTATAATATATTCACGCAGTTCTATTGTAAGCTCTGTTTATTGGTGTGTATATTTTCTTCTAAAATTATATTTGTTATATTTAGTTTTAAATTTGTGGATACAGTAGCTATACTTCCTTAGTGTGATCATTTGTAACGTGTTGTGTGTCTGTGTTATTTCTTTGTTAGTTTTAAATTTTGTACTAACATTAATATGACCGACTGAGCGTCCGATTATCTTTACTAATGGGCGCCGAATGCTCGACCATCGATCATAGTTCAAGTCGTGTTATAAATATTATAATAATAGTTATATGTTATTATATCATTGTTGAATGTAGGCTGAAAAAGGTTAATTGGAACTAAACGTTAAAAAAATACATACAGTCGAGCATAGCAACCTCCTTCGCAACCTTTTTTGAAGTTCGTTATTGACTGCTGTCAAAATGTTTTTTTTTACTTACATGTGTGTATATGTTGTGTAAAATTCAAGCATTAGTGTGAATAATGCATGTTTTAATAAATTTAATGTACTTCTAATGCGTTTTATATAAAATAAATAGCTTTCTGCACTTTTCCGCCATATAAACTTTAACTATGTCAAATTTCAAGTTCACCCGTTTATGCAATTCGTTTAAAAAGGGGTACAAAGTTTTTGCTTCACGTATTAATATATAGATATAGGCTCCCAACGAAAATCAGCACTGCAGTACTATTTGTATTGCATATTTTCGCTGAATGGCTTAGCTAATTGTTGGACATTTATTTTTAATTTTCATATGTATTATTTTTCTGTCTAACTAGTTTGTGTAATATAATTTAATTGTATGGTTGTTGCTACAATCAAGTATTTCTTTCTTTATTTTTTTTTTCAGTTATATTATTAGTTAATACACTCAAAATCGTTTATGGTAACATTGTTTAGAACAACATATTATATTGACCCAGAACAAAGGTCCCACCTGAATGTTGTACCTCAAAAATATCACCGGTTGTTGCGGCTATCGGTTTTTACGACTAAATATGAGCAGTAGTTATATGTCATCATAACAGATTTTGACTGTATAAAAAAGTGTCTTCTCATTAAACATGAAAAATTAAACTATCAAGACTCGTTGTCTTTTAAGAGTATTGATTTAAGGTTAAAATCGAAGATGTAAGAGTATAAAAATCGATGTGAGTTGAATTCATTTATTGAGTATTCCGTTCCACTGCACGATAACCACTTCTATGTGTTAACTTAAAACTTTGTTATAGGTATACGAGTATCATACAATTCAAGATCTTTATAATAGGTCTGGTTTTTATTATTCCTAGTTTTACTTAGAGTTTACACCAAAATCAAAACTAACGGTTGTATTACAATTATTATTGAAAATATTTAAAATAAGGTATTTGTATCGCAATACTTTTGAAGCTATACTTCTTTGGCATATTAGAGAAAAATGATGAGAGGAATTTTTTACCAT
The DNA here is from genome assembly GCA_014332785.1 of Antheraea mylitta. NCBI lineage: Eukaryota > Metazoa > Arthropoda > Insecta > Lepidoptera > Saturniidae > Antheraea > Antheraea mylitta. The sequence goes on from JACEII010000023.1 coordinate 4,558,062, forward strand.
GTGCGCGCACACCGTCACGAAAAATCGACACCCAGAAATTAGCTAGTCAACATTTTGTTTCTTTGTATTTGTTGTTTGTATTTCTCTGTATTAAAACTTTCAATGTAATTAAATACTTTTTTTCTATTGTTAGTGTCGCTTTTCTACAATCGTAGAATAAGGCAAAAATTAAAACCTTCTAAATGACCAGAATAGGCCCCCCTCGGCAGCGGCTCAAGCCTAGGCCCGTTCCCTCGGCGTGGAGCCCTTGAGTGTGCTGCTCGTGCGATACACTCACATAAAATCTCATCACTGCAACAACATTACACATATCACCTCCACACACGTGCACGCGTACACGCTTACACATGAAAGTGGAAGGGTTTTGTTTCCTTCCCTTATTGAACTGAAATAGTTTATCCGATACGAAATACATAAAAGAGTTTGAGGTATGTATGCTTGCTACACATATATGTTCCAACAACTCATATATGTATAAATAGCTTAGCTTAAGTTAGCTCAGATGGGTCGCAAATTGCATGTATCAGGCAACAGCCCAAGCCGAGGTGTGCCTTGCACGCTTGAGCTAGTTGTCAAATAAAATTCGGCTGAGTGCCTTAAGCACTCGCCTTAGTAGTCCGATGAAGCTATTAAGACCTTGCTAGGTCAATGCGTAGTCATTTCGAAGAAAAAAATACCTCTAAAGGTGAGACGGACAGCGTAGGCTTAGTAGTGGGGTTTCTTCTTTAGAATCGGAATATGTTCATACTGAAATCGTTTTTTTTTTATGATGGTTACGTCATCCACTAATATGAATAAGACATTTGCTATTTCGCCTTTTTCTGTACATATTTTTTATCAAAATGGCTGAATGCTATTGAAATTTTCAAAATTGGAATCTTCTTTCATTAGCTTATTCCCTCTTTGGGAAAGGAAAACTACTTTTTTTTTTTTATTACTAACACTTGGCTTGTCTCACGCACACTATTATTAGGAGTAAAAAACCAGAATACCTGTATACTAAATTTGACTTGTATAAGAACATTCATAATATAAACACAAGATCTAAAATAAGAAACAATGTATCCCTACCTAAACATAAGTCAGTAGGCTATGAAGGAAGTTTCAAATATGCGGCGTCTAAAATTTGGAATAATATGCCTCCTCCATTACAGACAAAAAACAAATTTATATTTAAGAAACTAATGAAACAAAAAATTCTTGAGGAACAAATATTAGGCCGTTTATAATTATAATTATATTCTATCAACAGATTTGACGAAATCATATTATCACAATGTTATATTGTAATGTTTTTCTCTTATTATTTTATTTTATTTTTGGTTATTATTATATTGTACCAATAGATATTATATTTAAATTTATGTCTACACTTGGGCGCAAAAAAGTAATGCTTGCTTATAATTTAGCCTGAAATTTGAGGTTTGGCTGAAAACCAGCGCCGTTTTCAAAAACGGCAATACGCTGACGCCAGGCCTCATTGCCATAGTTTTTTACATGTTTTATCTTTAAAAGTTTTTTTTTTTGTACAACTGTATTTAGCTATGACAATAAAAAAACTTTCTTTCTTTCTTTCTTTCTTATTTTTATTTATTTAAGATTATATTAAACACAGACAAGATCGGTGTTTTGATAATATTTAAATTGCCCTCTTAATATGAATGAAACATAGCCACTATTGCGAATTTTAAGCATTCGAATAGTTTCTCGTCTTTCGTTCGTCCTTTGAAAAAGGAAACCTACCCTATTTTACTTATATGGTATTAAATACTATCTGACCCCGCGACTTCGTCTGTGTTCTTTATTATTTTTACGTATAGAAGAAAAACAAAAATGTACTTTGCTCTGAAGACGTCTTAGTAAACTGTTTAACTCTCCAGCGCATGCATACTACACCGCTTGCCCCATTTAACACATGTCTGATCACATAATGCTGATAAAAATCTTAGTTTCTTGAAACTTAATAACTTTTAACTAACATCAATTAAATTAAGCTATCGTGATATTTTTGTATAGATAGGAATGAAGCGTTTAAGGAGTGAAGCAAAAAAAAAAAATGGACAGTACAGTATAGTGACAGACGTCAGTTTTTTTGTCTATATATATAAATACATAGATGAGATTTGGCCTTTAATAATCTCCTTCTAAATATTAATTAGAAAGTTGATATTACGACTCTTTACATATTTATATTTGCTGATTTAAGTGAATGCTATAATTTAAAAAATTGCAATCCTTTCGTTTTGCGATGTTGATAACCATAATTATATTAATAAACTAGCGAGCCCGGCAAACGTTGTTCCGCCTTGAATATATAAAAATCCTTGATAATTCTTGTATAACAAAACCTTTCTCAAGAATCATTTTAAACATACTGATAAAAACCGCAAGAAAATCCGTTTAGTAGTTTTTGAATTTATCGCGAACAGACGAGCAGACGCGGTAGAAGACCTCGTTTTATACTATGTAATGATGATATATAATAATATAATAAAATAATAGTAGGTCTTTACCTATGAAATTGCCGTTCTGCAGTACTGGCCATTTCAAATGAAAATAATTTTTGTTTGGCTAAGAATTCAAATTTCAAATTAATTTTATTTTAAAAACATGGAATTCTTTTTCCAAAAGTAATTAATTTTATTTTAAAAACATGGAATTCTTTTTCCAAAAGTAGTCATTAGTTTATTAATTAGTGTTACACTTTCATTGCATTTCAATCTTTTTTGTCATCATGGATACGTTAAAAATTCGAGTAATTTTGGAATATGAGTACCGTCGTGGCAGCAACGCAGCACAAGCGGCACGCAACCTCAACGACGTTTACGGAGCTAACACTACAAACCAACGCATCACCTAATATTGGTTTGCTCGCTCCCGTTCTGGGAATTTCTACCTGAAAAATGAACCTCGCGGTCGTCCGAAAACTTTGGTCGACAATGACGAATTAAAGGCGATTGAGGAAGCTGATAATGCACAATCTACGGCTGAATTAGCAGCAGCTTTCGACGTTAGCCTCATAACAATATTGGTTCATTTGTGTCAAATTGGCAAGGTTAAAAGAGCTTGACAAATGGGTGCCCCACGAACTCAATAATCGCCAGCGCGAAATACGCGTCGAGACGCGCCTTGCACTGCTCAACAGATACACAAATGAAGGAATTTTGAACCGCATTGTTACCTGCGATGAAAAATGAATTCTGTTTGATAACCGCAAGCGCTCAGCAAGTTGGTTGGATCCTGGTTCAGCACCTAAACAATGCCCTAAACGAAAACTTACCCCTAGAAAAGTGATGGTCACTATTTGGTGGTCTAACGCCGGTGTGATTTATCACAGCTTCTTACCAAACGGGCTGAGCATTACTGCAGATGTGTACTGTGAAAAACTGAACACAATGATGGAGTAGCTGGCACATCTCCAACCAGCATTGGTCATCTCTGCTGCTCCTGCACGACAACGCGCGACCTCATACTGCACACCAGACGGTCTTCAAGTTGCAAGAACTGGATTTGGAAATTCTCCGTCATCCGCCCTACTCACCAGAACTTGCGCCTACAGACTACTACTTTTTCCAGAATTTGGATAACTCCTTGGCGGGGAAAAAAAAATACCCGAAAGGCAATACAAATGCCTTTGAAGAATTTGTTGTCTCCCGTCCAGCTGATTTATTTAAGAAAGGCATCAATAAACTGCCCCTGTGTTGGCAATGATACATTGATTGCATGGATGATTACTGCGATTAATACAAATAAAAAATACATGAAGGTTATATATCATCACGCTAATACTAATAGGAGCGGAGCACCAATGAAAAATGTTTCAAACTCCTCTCTGCCCGCGTCTACATTCGCGTCGGTATAGTTACTTTGGGCTAACGCTAACACGCAACGGAAGCTCTCAAGGGAAAATAGCCGATTTTAGAACATTATTCACTGGTACTTCTCTCCTAACGGCGTTAGCGTGATGATATGTAACCTTTCACAAAAAATTAGCTATATAGACAACGAAAGAATTTTTCAAATCGGACTAATAGTTCCTGAGATGACCCCTACAACTTCACAAACTCACAAACTTTACCTCTTAATATTAATATAGATTATAGATTGAGTTTATAGACCTGGCTGTGTAATAAAAACTATGTATTTCTCGTATCTGTCTCGTCATTTGAATATGTTGATAATCAGTCTAGAACTAGAATACCCTTTCATATATTATTTGTAAGTTATTTAAATTTATTAAGAATAGGGCTTACGGCTCAATAACGTGCATATACTTAAAGAAAATGTTCTTAAAATAAATGGTTCATTAATTACAACTAAGTCTGAACACTAAATATAACCTGTCAACAACAGTTTACCTTCATCAAGAGATTTTAACGTTAACAATTTGCTTCGAAATTGAACGAATATTGCTATTATAGATCTCGGATTCCCATCTAGTAGAATTCAATTATCGCCTCTGGGCAAGAATTTTGATCCAGATTAAATATTGAACAGATTAGGAACGTGATTACATTTTATGATTTATATTGGGCTTTGTATAAAAACGAAGCTTATTTTATTACGATGTAGTATAAAATCTTAGACGTCTTATAAATATTACCTTATGTAAATAGTCGATCATAATAACTCTATTAATATTATAGGTAATAAACTTTGTGATTATATATATATGTGTATTACCCATTTACGTAAAAACTAATGAAATGTTTTGATGAGAATTTACAGAACTAAGTAGTTTACATGTTTTTGCCCGCTTCTTTTTTTATATATAATAGGAGGCAAATGAACAGATGGGTCACCTGATGTTAAGTAATCACCGCCGTCCATAGACTCTTGCAACACTAGGTGAGTCACGAGTACGTTGCCAATCTGTGTTGGGGAAGGGTCAGGAGGAAGGGATGAAGAGAGGAGGAAGGTGAGGTGGGCCTCCGGCGCTCTCACTGACTGAACGAAACGCAACAATGCAAGCACTGTTACTTCACGTCGGTTTTCTCTGAGAGGGTGGACTACCTTGGGCGAGCTGATCCATTCATGCTGACTTCAGCATATTGCTTCAACGTGACCCTACCATTTACATACCTACGTCTTCGTTCGTCTTAGCGTATATTGGACTTATCCTTTGGAAGCAGTACATTTATTCTAGGTGAAAGGAAAAATAAGGTAAAGGAGACGGTATAAGTCTTAGTCCATACTTCCTGTCGGAACAACGTGCATGCAATATTTCGTTGAAATCGATTGAGTAACTAAGATGTGAAAGCTTAACAAACAAACTTATTTTCACATCTATATAGTTAATTAAGATAGTTTAGTATACCATATCCTATAATTTATAAAGATACTAGCTTCTGCCCGACACTTTGTCCGCGTGAAATAGTTAGGTTGGGCTTCGGAGCCATAATTTTACGGTAAATCCTATCTGGGCACGAACTAAGAAGTTCGCAACTGCTTATCTTTGCCGTACCGTGAAGATGTGGAACAATCTCCCTGTGTGTTCCCTCTTTCCTATAACATGTGGTCCTTCAAGCGTAACGTGAAGAGATATTTAAGCAGGCCGGTATAACAGCGGCGACTGCCGGGATGGCGTGTCTCTTGGTAGTCGCTATTGTTTTTGGATTGTACTATGCTCACCAATACTATTGCTACAATAACAAAAAAAAACGCTAACACGCAGAGGAAGCTCTCAAGAGAAAAAAACTATTTTTAACATTTTTCATTAGTGCTCTGCTCGTATAAGTCTCAGCGTGATGATATGTAGCCTTTAGCCATCCTCGATAAATGAGCTATATAATACTGAAAGAATTTTTCAAGTCGAAACAGTAGTTTCTGAGATTACCTCCTACAACGTCACAAACTGACAGACTGACAAATTCACAAACTCACAAACTTTACCTCTTTATAATATTGTATTAATTATACTATAATATTATTATTAGTATAGTTTTTTCAGTAGAAGAAAAGTTTATTTTAAAATTTTCGTTAGTTAGTCAGATTTCAATTTGGATATTCCATTATTGAGAGTGTTGTTAGTATATGTTATATGTAGCTTTTTACGTAACTCTATGCTCACAGACTGTGAAATTAGAATGATATTGTGTATGACATTGTTTTTCTTATATTCTATCCGCAAATAATTTGCGTATTCGTATATTTGCGTTCTATTTACATATACGAGATTCGTCTGGAAGGTTTGTTGTATTTGGGAGATATTATATATAAAGTATCAAATCTGAATAAACCAAGATTACTGTAGATCTAATATCATTTCATATAGTGTGTGCATTAGAGTCAAAGTATGTTTAGCTACTCAAACTTATAAAAAAACTCTTTTATCGTAAGTACAGAGATTATAAATTACAAATGAAATAACTATAATGAAAATAATTGCTTTTAAATCTTCGATAAACTGTGAATTTCGGTAAACTCTATTGTCCCTTATTCGTATATATACATATATTTTTATATCATAGGAGGCAAACGAACAGGTGGGTCCATAGATACCAGCAACAACAGAGGAGTCGCAAGTGCATTGCCAGTACGTGTTGGTGGAGAAGGGGGGGGACGAGAGGGGAGGGAGAGGGAGGGAGCTGGAACTCAGGCGCTTTCACTGACCGAACGAAACACAACAATGCAAGCACTGTTATTTCACGTCGGTTTTCTGAGACAAGATGGTACTACCCCAGACGAACCGAACTATTCATGCTGAAACCAGTTATAGCTTCTGTGTGGCTCTACCACTACCTCAATCTTGTAATATTTACGACAGTTTTTGACTTGACTTAATTTGTAATTATCAAGTAAAACAAAATCTTATAAAAATATCACTATATTAAACTGTATAATTAAAACTATGTACAGATGTCAATAATTTTAAGGCGCATCATCGCCTCTCAATGGAAGATATAGCGGGCGTCTATCTGCTGGTCGATGTTTGGACTGCACTGACAAAGGCTGTTGAAAAGAATCCGTATCTGATCGCGATTGTGCTATATCCAGATTTAATGCACTGACTGGAACCGGCGTTACTGCATACCCGGCGGCTACTAATGCTGCAAATTCTTCAGGAGTATAAGCTTTATTATTTTTTGGAGGTGGCAAATGAGAACGCTGTTGATCAATGCTTTGGCCGTGTTGTTCTATATTCACTTGTTCGACATTAGAAGGCTGCCCAATTCTAAATGGTTGACCGTGTGCTGATTCCTCTCCATCCGTATTATGTTCTCTTAATGAAAGTTGTGGTCTACTCACTTTTCTTGGAGTGAGGTTTTTGTTTACATAGATTGTAGAGTGCGGCTTTGTTGCCTCTGATCCATGTTGTGATTCCAGCTTGGCGGGTAAAGACGGTACTTCGAATCTTCCACGTGGATCAGTCGTTCTATACACTGGCCGGAGTAAGTACTGGTCACCACCGTTTAGGGCAATCTGGGACTGCAAGCCATCTGACAAAACTGGATCATAGATTTTAACTGACCTTAGTTTTTCAGTTTCTGGATAACGCTTTAAGAAGGCCACTGGTCTTTCGACGTTGGAAGATTGAACACGCTGCTCCTGTTTAATTTGTTGAGGTTTTGAAATGTCGACTAGCCTGTATTGTTTAGGAGCCGCTTCAGATAAATATTGAGGAGTAAACCCAAAATCAAGTTGAGCTCTTGGCTGTTGTACTTGTTGTAGTTTTGGAGCTTCAACGACTGTCAAACCTTGAGATTCAGGGCGTTCGTGAAGCGTTTGTTGTAATTGTTGGCTCTGCTGGAAAGGAACGTAGCGGAGAGCTTGCGCAAACCTTTGTGGCTGAGGTGTGGGATGGTACTGAGGCTGTGTTTGAGGTTGAGGGTGAGGTTGCTGTGATTGTTGTTGTTGTACGTTTGTTGTTTCAATCAAGTATTGTTGAGGCGCTGCTGGCGTGTGTGGTGGTAGAATCTGAACTTTGGAACGAAGTTTTGCAGGTTTTTTGCTGGGCTGGGTCACATATCTGTCGAACTAAAAAAAATATTTTTTAGATAATTCTTATTGTTTGTCTAATCTTTAACAATGTATAAAATACCATTTCTTAACGTCGCCATATTCTAGAGCTTAAGCTTATTGATCAGTGAAAGTTGTTTTCCCCATAGAACGTATTAAGTTTAATTTTTATTAACTTCATTTGTATTTTTACGTCTATAGATTAATTTTAAAATCATACTCATAATACCTGTTGATATTGTGGTGCGGCGCTTTGAACAGTAGATGCCTGTTGTTGCTGGTTGGATTCATGTTGTTCAAAAGATTGTTTGCTATGATCCTCTTGTCTTATAGGTGCTTGACCCAATAAAGCTAGGAGTTCATGATCAAAAGAATTAGTCGAGCTGGCGCCAGTATCACTGACTGATAATGCGGCTCCTACTGATGCTTCTCCGCCATCGGAGGAGTGAGTCGGTCGGGCAATAACAGCGTGAGACGGTTGTAAGGACACCTGAAGATTTAAAAAGTATAGACCATAAATATTTATCATAAGTGGATTTTAATGATGGATATTGTTATCATCTCAGACAAGAATAGCCATAATAAGTAAATGTATATAAACTCTATAAGATAATTAGAAAATTTATCTTTAACAGTTAAATCTTTAAGAGAAAATTAAGATGACCACAATTTATCACGAACGGACGAAACATTATATTACCTATACATATATATATAATCCAATATTATTTCAAAATATATATTGAATTTTTGTAAAATTTTAATTTTAACTCTACTAAGTATTACTTTGAATATCTTATTAATTAAATGCAAAATTGAATATATATAGTTTTGTTTTATTTCACAAAAACCCTTCAGCTAGTTATGCGGTCGCCAGGGCACATGATAACAACGCGTTCGCATGAAAATGCTGTGTAAGCAGCATAACTCTGACTAGCATCCACATAACTCGTAGGAACAAATAGTTAACGTGTTAAGTTAAGTAGAAGAAGATTCATTCGTTCTGGGCATCTGCTTCTGACCAGAGCAACCATTTTTAGTATTAATTAAATCAACTTTTGTAATTAATTAAATAAGAAAAATAAAGTTTATTTTTTTTTAATATAAATCGCTCCCATAAACTTGACTAGCTATAGAACCTTTCATCTCATCAACATCTCATCAATTTCTATGAAAACTACATAGAACAGGGTAAGGTACATCAGTTCAGTACCTATTTCTTGTCTATTTGTCAACCGATTTTTGTTTTTTTTTTTTTTTATGTTCAGTAGCTACTGTCGAGATTTAGTGTTATCAATAATTTGTTAATAGTTCTCTTTTCAGCGTCATGTTTCACACTTCTTAGGTATATGATCTACAATATTTGTAAAATACACATAATTATACCTATGTATTAATTAACAAGCGAAGAAAGGGGCTTGTACTACTTATTATGGTCGATTTTGAATGACTGGACAACCACTAGTATTATTTAAAAGAGTGTTTTAATTTTAAAAATCCATTTTCTATATTACTAATATTGACAAATACTTGCCTGACGACTAATCTGAGGGTCGAGGTAATAGAACTGCTGTAGATTTTGTTTATGTTCTTGCTGAGGATCCGGATACAATTGCTGCAAGAGTTGATTGCTCGTAAGAGGTGCTTTTCTTTCAGGTTGTAATTCTAGAAGTTCCTGAGCATTTAACGAGTATACCTGTCCTGGTCGATACACGTTGGGGTTAGTATGACTATAAAAGAAGAAAAAAAAACAGATTTAGCAAACTGTACGCTTAGAAGTGTTCATTACAAATACATAGAACTATTATAATTAATATATTTTTGTAAAATTGTAGTAGTCTTTGTATTAATTTATTTCATTTGTTTTTTTTTTGTTTTGTATAAATTCATATTTATTTTTAACACTAGCTAAAACCCGTGACTGTTTCTGAGTTGGTTATTATCTTAACAACATATTTTAGACATTTAGATATTCCTAAGAGGAAAAAAGCACAAAAACTTTTGAATATATATTTATGTACAAAAACTCCTTGTAAATATCTCTTTAGTTCCCATCTTCTGTGCATATGTGCTACATCACTTGCCCTTATTTCTCCATGGCAAGAAATAAGACGTCATTAACAAAATCATGCTTTAAGAAAAATTATTACATAATATTACTTTACGACTTTTTTTTTTAAGAAATAAGTATCTATGAAGTATAAAATCATATCAGTAGTTTTTGGGTTATGCGTACAGACAGACAGATCTGTACTATTTTAATTATTCTAGCTATTTTTTAAGATTTGCACCCGCTTCGATGTAATTATAAAAAATTCAAAGAGTCAACCGTATCCAGAAATAAATATAGCCTATAACCATATATGAAAAACTTCGCAACGAATCCTATGCTGATACATTGAATCGTATTGACGTTATTGAGCGTCAGAGAACTATACTTCATTATATATATTGTTTAACTATACCCGACAGGTTCTGTGTCTTCTTCTTGCTGAGGTTCTTCTACGGGTGCTCCTTGACCCTGAAAATAATGGATAATACATCATATTAGGAGATTAAATGAAAATACTATTACTACTATATTATACCATGTATAATTATTTATAGCACACGCGAAATATAAAAAAAAAAACGTATTCAAACATTTAGCATAAACATAAACTTTCATTTGACAATATTTCCTAAAGAAAAACTTTGCAGTGAATAACCTTGTACGTATAACGTCTGAAATGCGAGTCATATTATTGAATACATCACAATTACCCTATAATATGTTGTAGTGAAAGTCGAAGAAAAACGAGACAATGTAATCATTATTGGTCATTTGCGAAATGGCCGACGACATTGGCACACGCGTCCATCATTCTATACACAACGATATATGCATGCAATAGAATAATTACTACGATACACATTATAATGATTATTGAAGATTTCAATTAATTTTCGTATGCATATTCAAACAAACTGAATCATTAGTTTTATATTATATTAATATACAATCTGTCTCCTTTTTGCTATAGTACGTCCGAGATAAATGCAAGTATTCCCTGGACTGATTTAATATAATTAGAACTCCTTAAAGCTTTTCTCATATTAAAGAATAATTACTACAATATACACACATTGGTACAAGAAGGTTTTAAGTTACTTTGTTATCACTAACCAAACGAATTGAGACATTCATTTAATATAATATCATATTATGATGCAACCTGTCTCACTTTTTGTTTTAACACGTGTTAGATAAAATCAAGTATTTCCTGGACTGGTTTTAAATAACATGATCTCCTTAAATTTTCTCATATTATAGAATAATTACTACGATATACACACACTATAATGGTACACAAAGATTTTAAGTTACTTTGGTATTACTAACCAAACAAACTAAGACATTCATTTAATATAATATCATATTAAGATGCAACCTGTCCCACTTTTTGTTTTAACACGTGTTAGATAAAATCAAGTATTTCCTGGACTGGTTTTAAATAAAATGATCTCCTTAACTTTTCTCATATTCTACAAGAACTACTACGATATACAATTATAATGTTGCAACAAGATTTTAAGTAACTTTGATATTACCAATTGAGATATAATATTATATTAAGATGCAACTTTTCTGACTTTATGCTTTAACGCGTAATAGATAAATGGAAGTATTTACTAGACTAGTTCTAATTAATTAGATTTTTTTAAATCAATTCTGATATTATTGTTATATAATACGCTAACTAATAGTATAAATACGTATGTGACTTTGTTTGCTTACTTGCTACGTTTCCACACTTTAACTACTGAGATGATCGTTATGGAATTTTATAATTACATTAGTAAGGGGATTGTAAAGGACATGAATATCTCAGGGTTGTTGAGGCGTATATGCTTGGTACATATATGCGTCTCAACAACTCAAACATATATGAATAGTTAGCTAGGTTAGCTAAGATAGGTCGCGAGTTTGCATGTAACAGGCAACAGCTAAGCCGAGATGTGCCGTGCACCCTTGAGCTAGTTGCCCAAATAAAATCGGCTGAGTGCCTTAAACGCTCGCGTTAGTAGTTCGGTGAAGTTGTTAAGACCTAGCTAGGTCAATAGCGTAATCAGTTCGAAAAAAAATGAATATCTCATTTTTTAAAAAAGTTTTATTTCCGAGAGATATATTAATCTACCTTGACATGAACGAAGTCGCGGAAAAATACCAGTTGATATATGATTTTGACGTCTATTTCTCTGTAAATTAAGCCGTCACGGGACGCCTGGTAGGTGTGAAACATCGAAATTGTTTTATATAAGCTGTATGCATACAAGAACAGATTACGACAGAAATCAGCTATGGTATAAAACATTACAAATTTATTCTGTGAGACGGTTTATTTATTTTATTGATAAATATTCATTTTTATTAAATACAAAATACAATAATTCAACTAAGTACAGGCGCGGTGTGTTCGGCGCCATTTATCAAAGGCTAGTATAACGAGTGGCCGACAAACCAATTTAAATCTTATGTTAATACAGATAGGGTTGCAAATGTGTTTGAGTATTTCGTTAATAGGGCAAAGTTTGTGTTTTGCGTCGCCACGTCGCGTCAAGCCAACAGGTTTACCCGCATTTATAGACGTATATTATTGCGAAATATTAATTATTTTTTCAGACACTTTTGCGTTTCCATTTTATCAAGTGATTTAACTTCAATTAGTCTTCAAGTATGTCACCTAAAACTTTCTGTTATGCACCGTTTATTTAAACAAACATACGAGTACAATAAACATTAAACACAAACATGTATACGTAATTTACATAATTCTTGAGATAAACATAGAAAATTGAATATAATAGTAGATGCAAGAAAAATATCAAACTCTGTAATTATGTAGTGCAAATTACGGATTTCACAATTCGCCTCTATTTAATAATATAATGTGGATTTATCTTTCACTTCGTCGAATTGAATTGCAACGTCATCTGGCCGTAACAGTACACCGTGATTTAACATTATGTGAATTATTCTCGATTGAATATAAGAATGTAAGAAGGATTATAATGAATATTTTGCACATATTTTACTTTTATAGTATAATATAAAAAAAATAAATATACATAGATAGCAAAACGAAAAAAAATGCGCGAATTGAATTATTGCTAACCTAAACTTGTCTATTCAAAGTTCGCGTGAAAACACTTGTTTGCTTACCGTGACATCACTCCACTCTTTAGGGCATGTGAAGAATATATTTTCAATATAATAAAAAAAATCAAAATTATTTATCAAACTATGCTATTTTTTTAAATAATGAGTTTCCTTTTCATAAAAGTTTTCTATTAATAAATACATGTTTTACTAGTTTTGGCCTGTGTTGATGCAAATTTTAATCTATAACTCGGCAACAGCAATCTTTTGGATAAAAGGTCCCATATGTCGTTTTCTGTATTCTGAAAATATGCATGCAAAATGTCCGCTGAGTAGTTGAGGCGTGAAAGCGTAATAAATCAACTTACTTTCGGATTTATAATATTAATATGTATCTCAGTACCACGTAACAACAGTCGTTTGCAGAATCGCAAAACATTCTTCCTGTCGACTTACTTGACAAACGTTGGACAACACTCAGCTCTCTACCGAATGTATTACATTTGATTTTCCATCCAAAGCAAAATTTGATATTCTCCATTGTTCTTAAACCTTAATAAAGTCTAGATTGAAGAAAAAATGTATTTAGGTTTTTAATTTCATTTTTATATATGATTTTTCATAAATACTCACTATTTCAATATTAATAGAACGTAACGTGTATGGTAACAAGTTTTATGGAATTAAAAAAAAATAGTAGCCTATAGTAGTGTTTTATACCTAAGTGTCCTATCAATTATCCTCAGTTTCGTGGTAAATTTTTATTAACGGTTCCCCAAAGGCTTAAACAATATAACGCAGTTGCAAAACAATATTTGCTTATTCTAAAGTTTTTTGAGATAATTTGGAGATTATTTGGATGCGATTTGTATTTTTAGAAGCTATCAACAAAGTGTAGCAAATCAATAAATAACCAAAGTTTCAAGAGTCTGCCTGAGAAAAGCCTTTTCTATTTTATAAAAGCTATTTAAAATTTATGTACTCACGTAATCCAATGTCAACTACTAGTTTATGAAGTGACATCACTTTGCGTTTGAATTTACGTTCCATTTTACGTAACTTATAACTATTATTTAAAGTAATGATTTAAGAACATACGTTTTCAGTAAGGTATTATTATGCTATTATTAATCGTAAAGTATTTTATGGTATGATTTAATACTACATTACTGGACTAATTAATTATAATTGTATTCATATTACCTATATGAATCTAATTCTGTAGCCTAAATGTACTTAAGGTTTTTTTTTTTTGAGACGAAACAGTCATACTTCTATGAAACACTTGCAAATACTTATTCAAAACTAACTGTGGCTGTGAGTTTGAGCGGAACTTTTTTTTTTCGAACTGACTACCCTATTGATCAAGCAAGACCTTAACAGCTTCACCGGACTAATAAGGCGAATGCTTGCGGCACTCAGCCGATTTTATATGGGTAACTAGCTTACGGGTGCACGGCACACCTCGCACTTGGGCTATTGCCTGACACATGCGATTCAAAACCTAATGTTTTTTTTATTAACGTGGAGAAATCCCTTATTGATACGCCACCCTCTCGGGAGAGAGGATGGGTTATTATATGGATTCTTATTATATGTATAGATTCGTCCATTAAATAGATATTTCGTAAAAGTATACCGATAATAGACATAGCCAAACATACGCTTAAAATGGCGTATGCAGATCATTTTACGAATATTTATCATCAGTAAAAACAGTACCTCTATAATATCTTCTTACGATCAATTCTATACGGAAAAGTACACATTTTAATTTAAATTACAAATCGTACATAATCTCAGTTAACAATTTTAAAGCCGATACTTAACTGTTTCCGCTTTCGCTTTGCTCTTGTGAAATATGTAATTGGGGGTCATTTTGTGCTGGTTCAATAAAACAAGAGGTACTTGAACGTTTCGTATTATTACAGAATCACAGTAATCTTGTTTTCTATTCCATATGTTAATTTTAGTTTTTATACATTAAATTATTTTAACTTTTTCATTTATATTTGTTCTATTTTTTTCTTTTTGGCATATTTATCTACATTTAATGTTACGTAATTTAATTTTTCAATATCTATACTAATATATAAAGCTGAAGAGTTTGTTTGTTTGTTTGGTTGAACGCTATGATCTCAAGAACTACAGATCCGATTTAAAAGTTTCTTTTAGTGTCAGATAGCTCATTTATCGAGGATGGCTATAGGCTACATATCATCACGTTAAAACCAAAAGGAGCTGAGCACTAATGAAGAATGTCTCAAAATCGGTAATAATATTCGTCCAATAATACAGTCGAAGGAATTAATCCATACAGCCAATTCTGAAGTTGTCAATATAGTTAGTTTTCTTCTATGTCCAAGTTAATGTAAAGGTATAAGCGCCGAATCCTCTACATAATATAACGTAATTTTTTATATTCTTAATCTTCAAGACCATAGAATTAATGCTTCATGGTTTTATTTTTCATTCATTTCACTTATGCAAAATGAACGAACGATATTATATAATACGCAACCAATTTCTACACCATATAGAATCATGTAACACAATATTATGAAAAATATATAAAATCCACTACCTGACAGACTGAAATCCCGCCAAACACTCTTAAAAAACTCTTTTCTACATTAGTTTTGTTGCCAATTTTTTATTTGTGATATATTACGTATTATAAAAGTAAAGTGAGTGTAATTTATATTAAAATAAATTATTTTTGGTGAATAAAATCTGTGATTCTACAAACATGAAATTTTTTTTAACTCTGTCGATATGTCTGTTTTTTTTTATTTGTTCCGGGTAATCTCCGAAACGACTGGACTTATTTGAATGTTTTTTTTTCTTCTTAGAAATGACTACGCTTAACAGCTTCACCGGACTACAAGTAATATTTGAACGGGAATTCTACGGGCAAACAAGTAACTAATTAGCTGTTTTATTTAATATTGTTCGATAATGTGTAGCTTCATATTTTCATTATTTTCTTATATAGTGTGAGCACTGAGGGTGATATATAGTTTAAAATTCCAGTTATGTGGCTGATCATAATCCCATCCCATTCGATACACTATTAGTATTCACATACATAATGTACACGTTACCTGTTACAGTAGATGATGTGCGTGTGATACAAATATTTTTGAAATAGTATTATTGTAATTTACACTAGATGTGTAATCACAATTTTAAATTTATTTAATATATTTAAAAAAACGCGTGCGAAGCCGCGGGTAACAGCTAGTTATTAATATACGTTGTATGAATGTGATAAAACATTGTATGTTTTCAGTATAGTATGCTCCTTACTATTGTTATTATATTATTCATCGGACTGTTAACTGTTATAATTATTCACAACTGTTAATAAATATATGTTGCCGTTACAGTTAATGTATTGAAATTGTTTGTATAGTGTCCAAAATCCATGCGTGCCAAAGCAAAAGTATTATGAAATTTTCTAGATATTTTTGTCACTTACAATCGACGAGTTATTTTGCATATTTTTAGTTATGTAATTAAAAAAGAATTGCCTGGTGTAATACACACATCGCCTCAAAATTATTTAGTTAAATATTCCTGTGTGTAATTTGGTAAGTGATAGAACCACGGTGAAACTATATACCGGTTTCAGCATGAATGGTTCGATTCGCCCATGATAGTACCAATCTGTCAAATAAAACCGACGTGTAATAACAGTGCTTGCATTGTTGCGTTTCGTTCGGTCAGTGAGAGCGCCGGAAAACCATCTCCCCTTTCCCTCTCCCCTCCCCTACTCCTTTTCCCTATTCCCTCTCTCCCACCACACGCTGCCACGCACTTGCGACATCGCCGATGTTGCAAGTGTCTATGAACGGTGGTGATCACTTAACATCAGGTGAATCACCTTTTCGTTTGCCTGCTACGATATAAGAAATATATAAAGAAAATGTAAAAAAAAAACATGTAAAACAGTGAATTACAAAATTTCTGTATAAAAAGTGAAAGAGTGGAGTGCTAGTTAAAGTTATCAATCGCTGTATGTGCATGTTTTACATTGAAATTACTGTATAAATTATGAATTCACAAAGTATAATAACGCCTCACGACATACCATTGGGGTACATTCTGGGGTGTAAGGGGTGTCGAGTAACATCTCAAGACTTGAGACACCCAAGCCAACCTCACCTGCACGTGGTGCACCCTGCTGATCAACGAATGAGGCAATGGCGATAGCAGGGTGGTAGGGTTTTATAGCCCGACTGGGTCGCAACTACCATGTACAATGTACATGGCGAAAAAGCCCGTCATAGTGACTCGCTTCTGCGCGTCGCGTTTCGGGATCAGCCTGTGCATATCCAGTACCGGGTGATTTTCGTCATTATGGCCGGCATGACAGCGGCGACCGGCGATGGATAATCTGTCTATCGATGGTTGCCGATGTTTTTGGATTGTACTATGGTTAACATCAACCATAGTGCAGTTACTTTGTCGTGCTGCATAAAAAAAAAACCAATATTTGTATTGCAAGCACTAGTTGATAATTATTCATAGATTCAATTTAAAATGTCGATACTGCGTAAGGTATCTAGTTATACGCAGTGTTATGATTATAATCGATTTTAAGTGACTTGAGCAGTGGTTCTCAATCTCTTTTCTCAGTGACATAATCTTTACAAATTCGCAACATATTCATACTTATAGCCTAAATTTGTCAGAACATAATTAACGAAAATGAGTTTGACAAGCTTGTCAGAACCCTTGACAAATGGTTACAACACACCAATGTTAGTGGTTGAGAATCGCTGAACTTTAATATTAACGATCTAACTTAATAAGGTACGGAGGTCTTTTGTAAATATTGAACATTAAAGTAGTGCTTACTTAAATAATTGCTCAATGTAGAAATTACAGTAATTGAATCTACTAATATCAATAAAGTATTTGAGAATAAATATAGTACTAAATGTACTCGTAATAAATGATTTAGAACACTGTGCTATGAATTAAACCACGTTTGTTTTTATGCGTGTATGTATTTCTGTTGTACTGTATTGGTGTTATTAGAAAAAAAAAATTGAGCCGTCACGGGACGCATGGCAGTTGTGAAACATCGAAATTATTTTGTATAAATTTTATGAATAAAATACAGATTACGACAGGAATCAGATATGACATATTGAATATGTCATATCTGGTTATTACAAATTTATTCCATAAAATAATAATTGTTTATTTTGTTACAAAAATATTCTTTATACAAAAATTCAACAAGCGCAGGCGCGGTGGTTTTGGTGGCATTTATCATAATTTTAATTCAATATGCTATAACGGAACTACAGCAACGCGAGGCCGGGTCAGCTAGTTTGTTATAAATATATTTTTTTTTATGGCATAGGAGGCAAACGAACAGGTGGATCACTTGATGTTAAGTGATCACCATCGTCCATAGATACCAGCAGCATCAAAGGATTTACAAGTGCGTTGCCAGCCTGTGTTGATGGGGAAAGGAGGGAGGGGAAAGGGAGAGGAAAAGAGGTGGGCCCGTCGGCGCTCTCACTGACCGAACGAAACGCAACAATGCAAGCACTGTTACTTCACGTCGGTTTTCTGTGAGAGGTTGGTACTACCCCGAGCGAGGCGACCCATTCATGCTGAAACAAGTTATAGCATCAGCGTGGCTCTTTTAATTATTTTCTATACTGATTACATTTATGAAGATATATAGTGATGTAAGTCTAAAATTCAGTGTATGTCGTTAGACATCAGAAAGTATTGCAAAAATAAAATAAACTACAATTATATGTTCTTGTAAATTGTCGTTGTTACAAAATAAAAGCATTCCTCGCTGGATAACATGTTATTAACAGTTGCAATAGTAACCGTCGTAGTGGTAACGACCCCAAATGTGATGTGAAACCGTTAATTTACGTTATTAGAACGAATAGTGAAATATCCTACTATTAAAAACCAATTTGGATAACAACTACGCTGATAGAACGGTTGCCTTAATAACATTCAATTATGTTTGAAAAATCTGGACTACGACAATAAATGAATGAGTGAAAGAATGAATGAATGAATGAACGAATGAATAGTTTCTGTACGTTTTGTTTTAGTTTGTTAGTGTTGATTTTAAAGATACAATGAATTTTAGAACTAAAAAAAGATACAAAAAGATATCAAAAATATATTTTCTGCTTACTTATGAAAGGTCTAAAGTCAGTGCCGACATTTACATGAATCAGCTTTTGCTCGCGGCTTCGTTAGCGTTACTGTAGATTCCTTTCATACATAGCTCAGGAACCGTACATTTTTTCTTGAGATACTCTATAGACTATATATAACCTTAAATTCTGATGATAAATTAAACAATCAAACTAATTGGTAATTGTAATATTAATTTAAGCCACAACACTACACTTGAATGGCTCTGTCCGGGACCAGAATTACATTTTGTTATACACAATTTCTTTTCTCTCGATTTTAAACCGAAAAAAATAGTCGATTTTTGTTTTTTTTTTTTTAATGGACGCCATTTGTATATTTACATCATTTAAATCTGCCACCGAACAGAAAGATAACCTTACTAATTGATAATCTTTTTCTAACTTTATTTCAGATAATTTTACAAAAGGAGAAATCATCAGAGCCAGTCCTTTTTACCAGTACTTTTTCTTGAAGAGGAATTATTAAAATGATATTATTATTTTCTTTATTTAACATAATACATATAGTTTCGAACTATTCAATAGTTAAACAACAATATATAATTATCACAGGAATATTATATTTCATTTTGCACAAAAAAATAATTAAAGATTTTCAAAATTCAATCTTGGACATGAGACTACCACTTTAACAAAAGATCACTCTTTTATTAATTAAAACGTACTGAAATGAAGCTGATTATACCTTTAATACATAATTCTAAATATTTTTAATTTTTAATTAACAAAATGGTGAATATTAATCGTATTATTATGTTACTACTATTATTGAGATTGCACACTTTCATTACGACTTTCATTTAAAATAAAATTATACTGTATTATCTAGTTATGTAATATGTATAATACTTTAGTGTTAGTTAAAACAATACAACGAAGAAAAGCATTATACAAGAACGTCGGACACACTAATAGGTTATAAGGAATAGAGAACGTATTAGACACAGAACTAGTGCTGCGATAACTAACTAATCCGTTCACAAATAACTATATATTTCTAATGTGACTACTACAATATATCATATATCCAATATGTATATTAGTTGCAAGAATTTGTTTATTCTAATGATATTGCGATTAAACTATTGGTCGAATTGAAATGACATATATATAAATAAGAATCGTTTTCTGAATGTTCGTGAGCAATACCACAGAACGGCTGCGACTGCACTTATTTGGCTAATTGCATTTGTTGAGTTTATAATCGTCCATACAACGTTTGTATCCAAGAATATGTTGTGAAAATCGTACGGGAAAGTACAGAAAGTACAGGCAATAAGGATAATTTCAAAAATATTGATAAAATTGGCAAATATTCAAATTCAATTATAATACATTATTTAGTGGTACTCTAAAGGGAAGATTTGGACTCATTTTGTTTAATTCACCCGTGCGAAGCCGGGGCGAGCTGCTAGTTTAGAGTAGAAATGTATTACAGAACATGAGAAATATATTATGGGACGCTCTTTTAGAAGCGAACGAGCTACAGGTAGCAAGAAAATAAATTATTTTATTTTCAAATAATTATAGTCTCAGCGAGTGCTTTTCGATTCAATGTCGAGAAAAAATTGCCGATATAGAACTATTCACAGGTTTTGTTTTAGTGGGTAACTAATGTAATGTAATGAATGAATAAACAACTAAAATTTAATTGATCCAAATATAAGCCAAAATAACCTATTTTCTCGAACCTTTTGACCTGGCAAGGTCTTAAGAGCTTCACCAGGCTGCTCCAAAGTAACTCCCTAATCACTTTCTTTTATCGTTTTGAGCGGGAGTTACCTACCTACCTAGACGACACTCTTGTATTACACAAACTTGCAGCCTTCTGGAAGCGATTGATCGAACTGATGTTTGAACACTCTTTTATACATGGGGAGATCTCTATACCCGTTCCGTTGGACAGCTGAGGATGGGTTATGTCCGATTTGCAGGGACTAAAACCCCATGGTGCCTTTATATACCTTATTGGCGGGGGAGCAGGGATTGCCGACTGGGACTACGTCTGCTCCTCCAACAGATGTAAGCCGTCCAAAAGTCCCTGACTGCCGACTGATGGGTCAAAGATAGTAGATCCCTCAAAAGGGGAGCGGGTGCTAGACCACCCCCTGACGAATTGTGGGAGTCGCATCGGCACAATTCGCCTCTACCACAAAGGCCCGTGCAGTTTAAACTAGTGCGACCGGAAGTCATTACCTACCCATGAGAGTCGCATCGGCACAATTCGCCTCTACCACAAAGGCCCGTGCAGTTTAAACTAGTGCGACCGGAGGTCATTACCTACCCATTACCACTGTGTGATTCATCGACCGTGGGAGGGGAACCTAGTGGTCCACTCCCTCTCTCTCTCCCTCGCCTCCTTCGCAAGCATGAGTGTCTCGCAACAGCAGGCGATAGAGAGCCACCCGGCATTACTCTCGACTCCTGGCCTATAAGCTTAATATGAGGAGCATTGACATCATCTCTTGACATACGTACTTAAGGAATACCGTTATAAGTGATTATTAATTTATACCATTTACCTAACGAATATTAACAATATATGACATAAATTTTAATAAAACCGCAAACAATTTATGGTACTAAGTAACTGCGGTGCTAAATAATCGCCTTTAACAGCTGTCGGTGTTAGCGTCGATGTCAATTATGGCTCGCTACAAGTAATTCCACGCCGTTCTCCGCGCTGCAGATTATTATATTAAAATAGGTAAAGTTTTAACGGTTTTTCATTGCTACAATATTACTTATAGCAAGTTTTATGTAAATTTTTATGTTGGTAAGTAAAAAATAAGGATTTACAATACCTAAATATAATTTTTATAATCTAAACCGTCAATTTTGATAGAACGATTTTCATAGAATTTCGGGTATAAACATGTAACCATCACGCTAGCCTGCTTTACTGCTGAAAGATTAGAACCACAGTACGGTATAAACTTTTGCAACTATTCTTTTATATGTAAACTTGGTTCAAGTGTTTTAGAATATGCAAACAGTTCAAATATTTATCTTCTATATATAAGGAGGAAAATATTATTTTTATTTTATAAATCTATCGTGTCTGTACTGTTTACATTAAAAACAATTGTTGCAGGTGTTTTGGAACGAACAATAAAATACATTTCAATCATTTTTAGAAATGTTTATCTGTCTGTTTGGCTGAATATGCATCACTACTAAAGTATTGCCTTCATATCATAAAGCATATCCCCGAGTAACATTTAATCTTGGTTTCATTCAAATATGTTCACTCTATCAAAAGTTACTGTAGTTATAATGAGGACGCGACTTAAGTACGAAAGAAAAGTAGATAAGTGAATGGACTTAATACAGTCAGATGATTTTATAAGTCACTGTTTTTTATATTCCACCCGGTCGGAGTCGTGGACACAACTCGTTCTATAATATAATCATTTCGCGGTCTTTTAATGTTTCTCTTTTGAATAAATGCTTAAAAAAAGCAAAGAAGAAAAAAGTTATATAAAGTGTATACAGCTTTTACTTATATTTATATACGACTAGCTTCTGCCCGCAACTTCGTTCGCATGGAATAGATACCTTGGGCTAATGCTAACATGCAGCGGAAGCCCTCAAGAGGAAAAAAAAACCTTTTTTTGCAGATTCTTCATTGGTGCCCCGCTCCTATTGTTCTGAGCGTAATGATATATATATATATAACCATCCTGGATACATGAGTTATATAACATTAAAAGAATTTTTCAAATCGAATCAACAGTTTTCCTAAGACCCCCTACAACGTCACAAACTCACGCCACAAACTTTATAATATTAGTATAGATCAAATTACTTCAACCCCAGGTTAAAAACCCTACGTCGGAACTATTAAATGATTACAAACGAATTTTCAAATATATATGCTTACGACTTAGTAAAATAAGTTAAAGAACGACAAAGGGACGTGTCATTGTTCAATAAATCACGGTAAATACAGAAATGGGTGACAGCACAAGATTGACGTTAGCCATGAATTACTATCGAAATCGGGAGTTTGGTTTCGCCCATAAATTGAACAGTCTTTAGACGAGATGTTCACACTCAGGGGGCTTCAAGGAAATCAATAAAACTTTGGCATTTTATCGCCAAATATTTAGGTATAGATATTTAGGTATATCGCTAGATATTCATAGATTAGATACATACCCAATTTCTATTAAAGACACCACATTTTCTAATGCTTTTAAAGAGAACGCCTCTTGTGAGTACGTATATATACGTACGTGTATATATATATATATATATGAATAGGCATCTTGTAAGCAGTTAACAAAAACTCCCTCCTCTGTTTCTCAGTTGATTTTCTTTTTTTTTGTTCTGTAGCTGTTGACGAGCTTTAGTGTTTATCTATACTAATATTATAAAGAGGTAAAAAAGTTTGTGAGTTTGTGACGTTGTGACATTATAGAGGTAATCTCAGTAACTACTAGTCCGAATTAAAACATTCTTTCAGCGTTATATAGCTCATTTATAGAGATGATTATAGGCTATTTATCATCACGCTAAGACCAATAGGAGCGGAGGACCAATGAAGAATGTTTCAAAATCGGGGTTTTCTTCCTCTTGAGAGTTTCCGCTGCGTGTTAGCATTAGCCCAAAGTAACTATTCCACGCGAACGAAGTCGCGAGCAGAGGCTAATCTATATATAAACAGGCAGGGTAGAAACAGTTAAGAATATATCCCTCCTCTGTTTCCTAAGTAAGACCACTGGAGGCACACTCGCAGATATAGAAACGAAGTACAATTAATGTTAAATGTTTTCTCTATACTACTATTGGCCACGTGATCGAAATTCGACCATACTTTTTAATTATTTAAGTTCCAATATTATACTATATTTTTTGTCAAACAGTATATAAATATAATAAACTAGTTTCTACACACGACTTTCCTCGCGGTAATGTATATTTGACCTATTTGTTCCTCGGGAACCGTGTATTTGGATGAGAAATGTGTATGTATATTTCATGATGTTTCGATTCAGAAGTAAGAATCATGAAATATAACGAATAGACTGGTGTCGTTGATATGGAAAAAGAGTCCTATTATCAAATTGTTTTATTGATAATACTAAATGTCCTGATTATCTACAAAAATAATACTTTTCGTAATTTTTTTTGTTTAGCATTATAAACTTAATAATAAGGATTTTTTTTGTTTAGGTGCGGATAAACCTGTCTGTTGGTGTGGCGACTATCCGACAATGGCATTAGCAAGCGACTATACGTAATCTCTCTTGCCGCACTGAGCTCGCATACGTATAATGCAATACGAGATTCATTCGATTCGAACAATTTCGATGTTTCACATCTGCCAGGCGTCTCGTGACAGCTCAATTTTTTTCCATAATATACATGAGTCGAAGCCTATATTTATAATTATCTAATGGTCATACTTCATACTCCTTATGCCTATAGTAGAACAAAAGATCAAAAAGATACACAGATAATAATATCTTCACATTAAAACTCGAAGAGAAAACTTTGAGGTTGTCTAATTTCGACCATTGAATGACATCCAATATAATTTAATTTATATACACTTCTATCAACATAATCCTTTACGAAACATTATTGGAAACTCGAACTTAA
The DNA here is from genome assembly GCA_014332785.1 of Antheraea mylitta. Taxonomy (NCBI): domain Eukaryota; kingdom Metazoa; phylum Arthropoda; class Insecta; order Lepidoptera; family Saturniidae; genus Antheraea; species Antheraea mylitta. The sequence goes on from JACEII010000023.1 coordinate 4,582,977, forward strand.
ATAACAGTCTGCTATAATAGTAAGAGTTCAGAGGAATGGCTAGCTCGTTATGAAATCTAGGGCACCGAGTGAAAGGGCGACTGGAGCATTATCTGTTTGCTAAAGCTTCTGTCGTTAGTGCTTTTACGGTTAGTACCAATGCATTGTTTTCATAAATGGTGCGGTTATAGACTATAGAATATTAACAACATATATATAAAACTAGATTTTTCCCACAACTTCGCTCGTGTCAATGTTTCTTTGCGCTGTTCTACGGCAAGAGTATTTTTTTCAATATGTTTTGGCATCCAATCTTCCTGATTATTACTATCATTGTCGAGTATGACAATAGTATGCATTTATTATTATATGTATTACAAATGTCGTGTGATTATTTCAATGTCAACGTTAATATTCCAACAAGATGGTGACACCTTTGTTAGTAATATCCAGGGATTTGTTTTGCAATTCAGAATTCATACACCGTGGTATTATTTTCCGTTCACTTCACTTAAAAAAAATAACCGGATAATATTGCGTGAAACATCACCAGTTTTACAAAATATAGTGTCAAATAACACAAGATTATGAATATTTATTTCATAGGAAGACCAACAGTACTGAGTATAAAGAAATGTTATGGAAAAATAAGCCACGAAAACCATTAACAGGTCTCCACGAATACACATCTGGATATTAATTGCGAGTACTAGGTGAATTACAATTTTCCAAGCACACTCAATCGACGCTTATTGATTTTTGGAGAACAAGTCAAGGTTGAGTACCTGTCTTGCTGACTCTGATTTAATACAAAAATATCAAAATTGAATGTTTTGTGTTTATTTGTTTAGGTATACTATTACCCGCTCGTCACAGAATTTAATTTTATCAATAATTGGTAGACACCAATGGAACATAGATCAGCGTATAGTGTCTCACAACTTATGTAGGAACATTATGACTAATATTTTGGAGAAGGTCCAGACAGTCGATCGCACCAGAAAATGAAATTTACTACATAATTTTAGATAATCATATGAGAAGTATTTAAGTTTTAAGCGATAGAAAAGGTATTTGAGTAATGTAATCTGTATATTTTCGATACATATATATATATAATATATATATGTGTGTGTGTATGTGTATATATGTCATAATGCAGGTTCCAGACCTGGCAAGCATATTCAAGTGTGCTACGGACAGATGTGCAGAATAAAATCAAATATAAAATCCAATATATGACAGACTAAAATCCCGGCCAAAACTTACCAAAGTAATTTTTCTTGGTGCAATATACATACCATATATCCATCTGTACCACTGACATTTTGTATACAAAATTTCATAATGATTGCTTGAGTTGAGTTTTTCGCGGGATCTTGGAATGTCACGTAGTGGTCTTTATATTTTATCCATAATCTTGAGTTATTTGGCTCTATATTGTGTAATGTTAGAAGTGCTTTACGTAATATAGTTTAGTTATTGTGCACAAGTGAAGTGGATTAGAAATAACACCACAGAGCATGTATTCTGACTTGCCACAAAAAATCCCAAGAGAGTTCTAACAAGATGGCCACCGTCTGGTTATTTCATTGAAGTTATATCAATAAACTTGTAATATCATTACTCACTTGACAATAACAGTAATGGTCTATTAAATAGAAGACTGGTTGCAAAAATTAAAATAGAAGAAGATTGCTAAATTTATTAAGGTGGATAGTGTAAAAATAAACTTACATTCACGTCCTTAATTACTTACCAATGTTATTAATGCGATTGTGACTTTGTTTATTTGTTACGGTTCATGGTTTCACTCAACCGATTGTCATTAAATTTAGCATTATCAGCGATATAGAAATCAAAAATCAGGCAAAATCAAAAAGACTTTATTCAGTTTAGACCCCCTAATAAAGCACTTATGAACGTCAATTTACAACCGGTTCGAAGAACAACCCAGTCATCGAGAAGAACTGAAAGGATTCCGGAAGACCGAAAGGCCTAAGACGAAAAGCATATAACGTACTTTTTATCCAGTAAAGAATACTGTACATTTACATAAACGCAAGTGAAGCTGAGAGCAAAAGGTAGTTTGTAATGTTAGTTAGGGATAGGATAAAGTTATCCTATACGATAGTTCTTATCTATATCTAGCTTGCATGAACGCTCTAAACTCATGAACTATTGGTCCGATTTACAAAATTCTTGTCATTTATCGAGGAAGGCTATAGGCTAAATATCATAACGCTAAGACAAATAGGAGCGGAGCACCAATGAAGTATGTTTCGTTCGGTCAGTGAGAGTGCCGGAGGCCCACCTCACCTCCCTTCCTCTTTCCTCTCCCCTTCCTCCTTTCCTACCCAAACACAGGATGGCAACGCATTTGCAACTCCCGCGGTGATGCTAGCGTCTATGGACGGCGATGATCACTTAACATCACGTGACCTGCCTATTCGTTTGCCTTCTATAATGTAAAAACTAGTATTATTTAAAAATATTTTCACTTTCTACGTAAAAAAAAAACGAAGTCGCGACGTAAAGTTTGCGTTAGCCCAAAGTAACCATTCCACGCGGACGTAATCGCGGGCAGATGATAGTACAATTTATAATTTAAAGAATACTCAGCCACTTTTCTCGAGCAATTAAAGTTACCCACGATGTTATTGCTTTAGCGTGAGCTAATCCTGTTGTTAGTTCAAATGAATTTACCTAATGACCGTGAATTAAAAAAAAACCAAGCTTGCATCACAGTATAGAGCTCTGAGATAATTAAATTGCCCTCATGCTATTCCTAGGTCAGTTAAACGTTCTCGTTTTATTGATATGTTAATACTAGATATAATAATATGTTTCTCGCGACTTTGTCTGCGGAAATACATATAAGAGTTATTGAGGTATGTATGCATGGTACACATATATGTTTCAATAACTCATATAAGTATGAATATGTAGCTTAGCTTAGCTGAGCTAGGTCGAGAATTGTAGGATCTAGGTAACAGACCAAGTCGAAGTGTGCCGTGCACCCTTGAGCTAGTTACCCACCCAAATAAAATCGGGTGAGTGCCTAAGCGCTCGCCTTAGTAGTCCGGCGAAGCTCTTAAGGCCTTAATAGGTCAATAGCGTAAATAGTTCGAGAAATTTTTTTTTTTTATGCATTTACTTCATAAAAACATTCCTTAAATAGAAACCATAATAAAATATACCCGCATTTATATATACTTATGTTAATAAGTTACTTTTACTTATTGCATTTTATATCATGTCATTTTTTTCCATTGTATTCAAACACAGTATAAGATAATTATCATAATATATACATGGCATGCATTACTGTGATCCAAGTGATTACATTGTAATTCTCTGTCATAACTAACAATATACATTTGACCTTTACGTAATCACTAGCGTATGCCCGCGGCTTTGCTCACGCTACTGTGGATTTGATCTATCCCTTGAGAACAACGTTTTTTTTTTTTATACCATAGGAAGCAACGAACAGCTTGATCACCCGATGTTAAGTGATCACCACCGTCCATAGACACTTGAAACACCAGGGGAGTTACAGTTGCGTTGCCAGCCTGTGCTGGGGAAGGGTGGGAAGGGGCGGGCCTGCAGCGCTTTCACTAACCCAACGAAGCGCAACAATGCAAGCACTGTTTCTTCACGTCGGTGTTTCTGTGGGTCGTGTGGTAGTACCCCGGGCGAGCCGACCCATTCAAGCTGAAGCCAGTAACAGCATCAGCGTGGCTCTACCACCTACAATGTATTTTTATGTCAACGTATTATTATTAGTATTTTTATGTTAACTATGTAAGACATGAAAACTTAACAAGTAAATAAAACTCACATTTCTATTTATAATATTAGTTGGATAAGATATTGCATAAATACAAACCTGTTTACGAGGTATCCTGTAGATTAGTCTTGTAGGAATCACTCCTTCTTGACTCTGTCTCTTCTCTGTGTTTGGCTCCTGGACATCTGCTGCGTACGCGCATAGTAAAATTCCTAGAACAAGAAAAAATAAATTTTTAACAATTAAATTCTTTTATATTCATTGCGTAAAGAAAAATGAGTTTATTGCTATAATAAAAATATGGCATAATCTAGTACCTTTATACGAGCAATTCTTGTATATTTTATATTGTTATATATTCAGGATCTCGAAAACGGCGGCAGCGATTTCCGTGAAACATGGTATGTAGGTGGTTCCAGGGATGACAAATCAATCTAGCTAGTTTTCATTAATAAAAAACTTTTTTAACTGAGTTTCAAGGCAATGAAAAAATATAGCTAGAATATAAAGGTAAATTTCGCCACCACTGTCAAACCAAAATAGCTCAGATGGAAAATAGGCTGCTTCGAAAATCCGTCTAACCCCAGTTCGAATCCGAATGACAGTAAAAGAGATATCTTTTTTAATATATATATTTTTTTATGAAAAATGCTAATCTTATGAGACAAACCTAACAGTTTATTTTGATTTAATTTTTTTTTTAAAGAACTGAACTAGGCTCGGTCATTCAGGTATATTTATTATGTGAAAAATATTTATATCTAAACACACAACTCCAATAAACATTACATAAGACATGTATTATTTAATATATTGTAATCATTAATATAAACAATAACTATGAAGAGGATATAAATACCAATGTATTAAATGAAGATATGGAAATTGAAAGTACCTAGTTCCCTCTGAAATCCAGTCTGTTTTTGGGATTATTGTGGCAGGTACATTTGGTAGAAACAACCGGAACCAGATTCTTAGAGACAAACTGACATACAATTAATATATCTAAAAGCAACACTTTTTAGATATTTTCGATAAGATAGCTGTGAGGGGGTCGTAGCACTCCTCACAAAGTCTGATTGTTATCCACTCAATTCATTATTTAATAATAATAATACTTTTTTTCTGTTGAGAGTTCAGAATGAGGTTCTCCAAAACTATTAAATATAGCATGATTAACATAAACTTATAACGCTTTCATCCATTTTAAAATATCAGTATTAAATGTTACTATTACTGCTTAGCCTCTATGCAAAAGCGTTATAATAGAAACCTAGATATACTATAAAACTCCTCTACCTAATACCAAAATTCTCTTCAAAATTGGTTCAGTCGTTAGGGAAATGACCCCAGAAACACAAACACACATTCCAAAGTTATATATGATCAGATTAATTAATATAATTTTTCTTGTACATGCATTAAATTTGTTTAACATTTCTCTTTAGAGCTTTTTTACCTTTCATGAATATTAATCAGGAAGGATTTCAAACCCTAGTCCTCAATGCTCGATAAATTCAAATTATATATGTAATATTTATGTAAAGGTAAAATAGCTACCCAAATAAATTCGTTGAAACGTAATTTATCATCAAATAAAATCCTTTCCCCAAACCGACTCCTCATTATCTAGCTCAGTAACCACGCGCCGTGTGCGCTTCCATTTCAGCTGCTATCTCTTTGATTTGCGGTCCTTCCTAATGAATAACTCTGGTTGTTACATTGAGTTACGTCCACTCGACTTACTACAGGAGTTATCAATTACCTCATAGAAGAAACTAGATGTTGCGCTCGTATTCAGTCACGTTATGGATATTTGATTCTGTCCTTTGGGAACTATACTTTTATCTCCATGACAGGTGCTTTTCTCTCTCTTTTCCGACAACGTATATACGTAAATTCAAGGAGATTGGTTTAGTTTTTTGTTTATATACTTTCTAATTACAAATAAAATGAGTGTCAGTATTGATTATTTTTATTCATTGCAAGTTTCATCAGTCTCAAACAGATGGCGCTTTAAATAAATTTGTTGACAGAAAACTCTAGGATCAACTTTTATAAATATCTCATAGATGCACCATGTTTTAATTTTGAATTTCCATTTCAACGCCAGTTTATGTTATGGGACACGTGTTTTGTTAATCTATCTACTTACTAACTTTGCTATTCCCGTATCAAGTTTTTTAACAAACTCATTGCCACATAATATGAATTACTTTGTCGTAATTTTAATTCAACTGAGCCACAGAAACGTGTGACCGGGGTAGGTAGTATTATATGAATCTCTCTAATGTAAATGTGTATGGTTAGCTTAGCTCGCATGATTAATTAGCTTGATATTAATTCGAGGCATTTTCATACAAGTTTCAGCCAATATGATACATGTGTGTTAGTTGTCATTTTGTTGACTATCTTCTGCGTTGGCCACCACCAAATACAGTGTAGCTGTAAAGGCCTATCAGCCCAACAAAGTGTAGTCAGTTGACAGAAAAAAATGGAACTAAATATTATTAAGATAACCATAAATTAATTATACATCACTATTTAAATAGACTTTTACACAGACACTTATGTATGAGACTGGTAATTAATTAATGTAATCTCTTTGTTGTATTATATTTATTTGTAAAAACATAGATACATTTCGAAGAAAGTTGATTATTCATATCACTATAATTTGAAGTCAGTTTTAATTATCAAAATACACATCGCGTTGTGTAATTGTTTAATTAAAACTGTTCTGATGTTATCGTTACGGTAGAAGCCGTAATCGACTTAAAATTATGACTATTGTTAGCATCTTTCATGTTAAGAAAGCCTTGAAAACTTTGTTACTGGTTAAGTATATGAACATAGAGATTCCAGTTAAGGTAAAATACGTGGTGCTCTGGTACTTTCATTGGATATTTGCTTCAATTTTTTTTTCCTAAATCCTTATCTGGATGCTTAAACTAACGCCTCACGGTAGTTCTAACGATAACAATGAGACTAAATCTACCATTTATAATAAGATGAAGAAATTTACTACAATGGTAACTACTTATTAAATGACTGTCAATCTGTTAATATTTTATATTCGATCAGTCGGGGAACCAATTAACACTAACACTGTGACTATTTATCCGAGCAGAGATTCGCCTTACAATAATTTCGACGTAGATGTGCCTCCTGACCAACATCTTGCCCTTTATAGACCGAACTATCTAATCGAGTGACGCTAGTGTCAATGTTCCAGTCGTGTTTTCGACTTATTTTAGCGGTACTGGAACGGTATATTATGTCCGTTTAAATCATTTGAATATAATTCTAGTTAATAAGAATATTATGAAGGCCATATATAAATGTATAAATAGAAATAATGATACTATAAAGCTGAACAAAATATTTTTTAAGTAATTCACGCCTTCTAAGTGATCTTATGTACAGATTTATCACAGAAAATCAACGTAAAGTAACAATGCTTACATTGTTGCATTCCGTTTGGTCAGTGAGAGTGCCGAAGGCCCATCTCCCTCTTCTCCCTTTCCTTTCCCCCTCCCCCTAGCCCACCCAAACACAGGATGGCAACGCATTAGCAACTCCCGCGGTATTGCTGGTGTCTATGAACCGTGGAGATCACTTAACATCAGGTAACTCACCAATTCGTTAGCCTCCTATGAAATAAAAAAAAATATTTAGGTCAATGTTTTTAATTATAATAATCATGGTATTTGATACTTCAAACTGAACGTACTATTGTTATACACGCATTTAATCTTCTTCTTCTTACCCTTATCCCACCTGAGTAGGGTCGGTACAACATATTTGTCATGTTGTGATGTATGATTTGGCTTAATTTTTACGATCGGCCGCCTGCCTGTCATCAACCCTCCTTGGGATTATTTTGTTGTTTCCACTATATGTTTCTATAGGATCTTTTAGCTACACAAATTTTCTGTAGGCTTTAGTTTAGACTGTTTCCGACGACTGCATTTTCGTCTTATTTTCAGTTGTCGCGGTTTCAGAGTTATTACAGTACTTTCAACTACATATGTTATTGTGGCACTCATTTCGTACAAATTTTTCGGATTAATTACTCACTGGTTTTTGTTCAACATTGGTGACTGTCATAACAATATCGGCTTGCACGGCTTGAGTATTTGTATCACGTAAATTGGTGTATATTGACTAAAGTTAATAAAGTTGATATCTTTCGGTGTATTAATATAAAATTAAATACAATAAACTATTATAATAACATAAAATATGAAAACTATAAAAGAAAATAAATGCAAAAAAAAAAAAAAAACACACGCATTTAATATAAATGATAATTACAAAGACAGTTGCAACCTCAAAGAATTCTCACCTTTGACCCCGTTTTAAAGGACAGCTTATGCATAATGATGTAATATTATGTAAATACAATGCAGTTTCAAACGAATAACTAATTAGTATAATTTATTTGACATGCATTACGGTCAAAGTTTATTAGACTCTGTTATAAGTATTTTGAATATCGTGTCCTGATTACGAAGGCCATAACTATCTATAAGCTGCGTAAGACCAGATAATGAGCCTAAATCTAGGTATACTAATATTATAAAGCTAATAGTTTGTTTGCTAGAATGTCTAATCTTTTCTTTTCTTTTCCTACAATATGAGCGTAACTTGAAGAGGCATTTACGCAGGCCGGCATGACAGCGACGACCGACGAAGGACGACGTATCTCTCGGCAGTCGCCGATGTTTTTGGATTGCACTGTGTTTACCATCAGGCACAGTGTAGTAACTTTGCCAAGCTACTATTAAAGAAAAATCTCAGGAAATACTGGTTCCATTTGCGATATTCTTTCAGTATTTGATAGCACATTTATTGAGAAAGGGTATAGATTGTATATAATCACGCTAGGGCAAATCGGAGCGGAGCTCTAATAAATAATGTTTCAAAATCGGGATTATTTTTCCCTTTGAAAGCGTCTGTATCAGCGTTAGCCCAAAGTAGCTACTGCACGCAGATGAAGTCGCGGGCAGAAGATAGTAATTAATATATGCATCTTAAGAAGTAGAATTTAATGAATTAACTAAAGATATATTTTATAACAGCTCTTTAGGAAAGCACCTTATAATATAAATGCACATTTGCAGCTCGGTATCTTATTTTATTAAAGATCTTAATTGTTTTCCAATAGTAATGAAGCCATGGTAAATAAGTTTCTATCACCGTTTAAATTTACTCTCTTTAATATTTTTATTTAATATTTTTTTTTTTACATTTGTGTCAATATTATCGTTAATTTCATCACTATTAAATTAGTTATTTTTATCATTTTCGTTAATGTTATAAATTAATTTTTATTGCAATATTGAAATCGTCCTTGCTTAAAGCAATGTCTTAACTATTATATATTACTTTTTTTATAACTATATATTATATTTCTTTTAATTAACAGTTGATTTCATGAAAAGATTAATTAATATTGTTAATTTTAATATACAATTTCATGCAGTAAAATTAAAACGGACCATTAACTTTTTTTATTATTAATTTATTATTATGATATTTGGCTAAAGCCATATAAAATAAATTTCGCATTTAGTGTTTTGCTTTTTTTTTCATAAAAATATTTTGTTTCTAAATCATTTGCCAAATACTAAATATCATTTCAATATTAAATTATAACTCGGGTGTTAGTAGTGTTACTTTATGAAGCAGTCTCGGTAATCACAGCCTTGCAATTAATTGTTATTAACATGTCTCAATTTAAGAATCTTTACCTTTGACTCCTGAATACGGTTGTCGATGTTATAATTTAAAAATGGTTAGATGAAAACGAAGCCACAAAGGCAATAATCTCCTTTAAAAACCGACCTAAGATAGTTAAATAAAATAATAACAATATTTGTTTAGAATTACAACGATTTTTGACATAAATAAACTAATATTATAAAGAGGTAATGTTTGTAAATTCGTGATGTTGTGTCATATAGCTTGTTAATCGAGAATGATTATAGGCAATATATCATCACGATAAGACCAATATGAGCGGAGCACCAATGAAGAATGTTTAAAATCGGGTTTTCTTCAGAACTTCTCCTGCGTGTTAACGTTATCCCAAAGAATCTATTCCACGCGAACGAAGTCGCGGACAAAGGCTAGTAAGGAATAAAAAAACGAAAAGAGAAAAGTTGCGGACAAGATTCTACAGTAAAAAACCACAATGGATAAGGTTAAGAATTATTATATAAGAGGAAGTTTGAAAATAGCACCAGTGACAAGAGAGATTGAGGAGTAATGGGTTGGCATGGTACGGGCATATTAAAAGGAGGAATAAGAGTCACGTAAATAGGAAAATTTTAATTATGAAGGTCCATAGATACAGTAGGAGAAGAAGACCAAAAAAGGTATGGATAGATTATTTGAAAAATGATATGTGTATAAAAGGTGTGAATACTGACACGACATCTGTTTGGTGAATCTAAGAATTGAAGAGGAGAATACGATGTACGAACTTTAATCAGGCGGGATAAGGGTAAGAACATAATGATAAAGCAATAAATAATAATAAACGCATGTGGCGACTCCACGAGTTCAGCTGATATAGAGAATTGCAGCTATATCGCCTTTAACATAGTTGCAGTTATATTGGCGGAGATTCGTAAAAAACCGATTCTCGTTTGAGAAAAATATCCATTAAAGATTTTAATGGCTTCTTTATTGTATTGCCTTTCATTTGTAAATTTTGCAACCTTTGCCATTGAAGAGTAATGGGTGGATGGTAGAAAAATGGTATAAGTTTATGATATAAACAATGTAAAGATGTGAATTTCGGTAGATATGTATGGTGTAAATGGATTGGATAAGATTAGTAATATAGATAATAATCAGAGGAAGGTTTTTTTTTTTCGAAATGACCTCGCTATTGACCCAGCAAGGTCTTAACAGCTTCACCGGACTACTATCAAAGGAAGGTTGCAAGTAGCATTGGTGACAGAAGAGTGATTAAGCATGAAGATGGACGGATTTGGTTAAACAGGAACACTGTAGATGGTTCTCTTACCGCCCCAACAATTACGGTCTCTTGGTACACTGTGGAGTTTTAGTCCGTACGAGTCGGACATAAGCCACCCTTTCTCTCAGGAAGGTTGAGTAACAATAAGGGATTTCTACACGATAAAAAAAAATTGGTGAGGATGAAATGTATAATGTGTATCTAGAAGGTGGACATTTGTTAGAGAAAAGCACAAGAGGATAAACGTTGTGTCAACTAACTATATTTAGCATGAAACAAGGGCAAGAGCATTGTTAAGTCGCTTTTGTTTAAATAGATGACGCTGTACATTATATTAGTACAGCTGTATCGCGATGTCAAGAGGAACATTATTCGCCCTACTAGTATTATAGACATGTATACACGTATACACGTTGAGATTTCTATGTCCTATTCACGAGGGAGTTTTTGTACTCAGTTGATACCATTAGATTATCGTAAAAATCGAGTCCAAAAAATTCTAAATATAATCAATATTCTATTGACGATTTTACAAGCCTTGTCACTGCCCTAACAAGCATAATAATATAAACAAAGTTGTATGTACAACAAAGTTGTACTTTGTAACCTCACCTTTATCATTATACCATAAGCACATTCATTGACTCGACCTAATTCCCATGAGTCAATACTCATGCTTCAATAAGTTAAATGTCAAACGGTATATCTTTATATCAACTTCACAATCAACACTCAACTTGTACATTTACTAGTTATTTGCTTACTTCAAACGCACACAATATTTAGCAATTGGTTTTTCTATAGTTGGGGTAGTCGTTATGATTTAATTTAACACTTTAACTACTACGTTGGTCTTATATGACCAGCCACAGTTTCTTTTGTGACGCCACAATGGTTTCTTTTCTTATTGAAGCACGACAAAGTGACTGCACTATGCGTGATGGTAAGCATAGTACAATCCAAGAATAGTAGCGACCATCGCGCCATTGCCTCGTTCGTTAATCAGCAGGGTGCACAACGTGCAGGTGAGGTTGGCTTGGGTGTCTCAAGCCTTAAGATGTTACTCGACACCCCTTACACCCCAAATTGGTGATTATTGGTAACCGGAGCGATAGATCTTTTTTCAATTGCAAAAATTCATCCGTAATGGTCTATAAAAAGCATGTAGCCACAACGCGTCAGTCAAAATGTTAATGTTATTTAGCGGTTAAGATACGTAAAAAAACAAAAGAATGTTGTAAATTCATTCCGAAGAATTTAGCTCAATTAACTGATAAAAATGATACACACAAACTACTTAATAAATTTTTAAACAAACCAAAACACATCAATAATTATACCCGAACATGTATCACGCAAATAAGTGTTATACTTACACTAGTCAGAGCCTAAAACATATAGTAAATTATATACCCAAGTGATCCGACTACAACCGAGGCGACAAATGCCCCAACACCATATTAGCAAAATCTATTTTATATTTGTAATGTATTTGGTTTAATCTTTATATGCTTCGGAATTTAACATAACCTCACCGGATGCTAAATGATAACGTAATTTAAGATCGGAAGTATACTAAACGGGCTCTCTAGTGTAACTGGAACACATCTGTTGGTGCTTGGCGATAGATTGTTAATTCCAGAGTAGAAGCTACCCAGAGGGGCTTAGAAAAAGTCCTATCCAAAGATGACATTATATCGGAAGATATTCATTTATTAATTACATTTTTGTATATTCATTCGTTGTCGAACCTGTCGCGACTAACAAAGGAAACGTGATTTTAAAACTTCGGTATTTGAAACCAACCTTTACGCAATTTATTATATAATAGTAGAGAATGAGTTTTCATAAATATTTATTATACAAATTGATAAAATATAAGCGTATATACAAATATTTTAATGATATCACAAAAGTTATCGAGAATTAATTGATTCTTGCTTTCTACATATTTGTAAATTTGATATCTTGTTACTTATATTATGGTAATCTCGGAGATGATTATAATAATATTGAAGTTGTATAAAAAGGCAGTTGTGTGCATTACCAGCACGGCAGAAAGTCGAAAGTGATCGCGTGCGAGGCCCCAATTGAAACGCAAACGCGTTGCCCGTAAAAGTAAACTTCCTAACAGCGTATCTGATACAATAGACAATTATACACATTACGGTCACGCGACTCGTAAGAAAAGATTTGGAACACTATGTCAGTATTTCGGAAGGTCAACTTTTATTACCACCGGCTTGAATGCATTCGATTTATATTCGAACTTTTTGTGTTTTTTGATGTGTCACTTCTATAGGCAGAGGGTAAACCTGATTTTTAGCGTGGCGACTTTGCACTGTTAACGAAATACTCAAAAACATTTGCAACCCTATCTGTATAAATATAAGATTCAGATTGTTTTGTCAGCCACTCTCGTTTTACTAGTGTTACGCGGCACACGCCGACAACCTAGCGCCCTTTGAAAAATGCCGCCGAACACACAGCGCCAGCGCCTAATTGAATTCTAGTATTTAATAAAACTGAATAAACGAATAAATAAAATATTGTAATAATAAAATAAATAAATAGTCATTATTCTATGGAACACATTTATAATGCTCTATCTTTTAATTATGCCATAGCAGATTCCTGTCGTAATCTGTTCTTTTATGCATATACCTTATACAGAACAATTTCGATATTTCACATCTGTGAGGCGTCCCGTGACGGTTCAATTTTTTTTAAAGGAATTACATTGAAAATCTACTTTTTCTTTTGGGGCAATCAATCTTCTAATACATTATTACAATCATTGTCGAGTAGGTTAATGATGTTACAAGTTTCTTGCGATTATTTCAATGAACTAACAAGATGGGGGCTGCCTTGTTAGAACTTTCTAGGGTATTTTTGTGGCAAGTCACAATCCAAAATCCATTCACAAAACCAAACCATATTACGTAAAACACAATTAATACTTCTGAATATAGAGCAAAATAACACAAGATTATGAATAAAATATAAAATCCACTACATGACAGACTAAAATCCCGCCAAAACCCGTTGCTAATCTGTTGTCAAGTGTCTTTTAGCGCGTTCCAGTGAATGCGTTTAAGGCACAATCTCCATTTTAAGCATAGCGTGCTACTATTTTTTAATATACCGTTATATAAATATTTAATTAGTCATTATTTACAACTGCCTACGGTTACATAATAAAGACAGTAAAAATATGATATATAAAATTAAATAATTCACTTGATATTCTATGATCAATTTCGTTTTGAACTGCCGTGAAATTTAAAATTGGTAATTACATGTCATTGAGTTACGAATTGTGGTAGGGTTTCTTCTAAATCCTCTACATCACTCAAGTTGGAAATCTGAAGCCTAGCACCTATTAATGTGTCATTTTAACGTGTAGCTATATTGTGTGTACCATTCTAGACAACATGGTCATTTAAAATTCAGTGAAATTGTAATACTGAAACCTTTAAAAAAATTAGACATAAGAATTACTATTTCAAACACCATTCGCTACACATAGGTTTGTACGCTATTTGATAGGTGGTAGGGCCACGCTGAAGCTGTAACTGGTTTCAACATGGTTCGGCTCGCTCGGGGTAGTACTACCCTCTCAAAGAAAGCCGACGTAAAGTAACAGTGCTTGCATTATTGCGTTTCGTACGGTCAGTAAGAACGCCGGACTCCCATTTCTCTATCCTCTCCTCCCCGTCCCCTCTCCCCCTCTCCCTAAACACAGGCTGGTAACGCACTTGCCACTCTTCTGATGTTGCAAGTGTCTATGGACGGTGGTGATCACTTAACATCAGGCGACCCACCTGTCTGTTTACCTACTATAACATAATACTATACTATAACATGTACTATTTCAAACACCATTCGCTGCACATATAACACACATTTAAGCGTCCCTCGCTCATTGCGTGCTTTTCGCTCCCATATATTAACCAAACAGACGGGAAATATTATTTCAATAAAAGATTTTTATCTTGTTACGCCTAAGAAGTATAATATCTTACACGTGTATATAAATACACACACATCTTTTTCATTATTTATATCTATAGCACAAAGCATACCATAGTTGTACCTAAGGAACGCAGTAATATAATGCATATCTTTATATCGTATAAGCCACAAAATAGCTTACTAATAAAAATATTCTCATATAAATTATCTTATATTCTGATGCTCTGTAGAATAGGAATTTAACAAGTATGTATTATTATTAAACAGTGTTTTATGAGAAATATTAATAACATCTCCCTAACACGGTCTTTAGTACAGTTTGACGAGAATCTAATTTAACTTTGGCGTGAATACGACACCGCGTCGCGCCGCGAGAGTGACGTGCCATCAAATAAATCACTCTATCCTCCATAGAGGTAATCTACGTCACTGTTGAAAATAGACTAATGACCTTTGACCTCTGATAAATCTATGCATATACAATATGCATGATATACAACTAACTTATGTGAATTGTTTTGATAATGTGTTATTACTTAGTATTTGTACTGTTGTTTTACCGAACTTCTCTTACATTTTAAAAAAGGATTAATTTTCCATGACCTACGAACTATTGTAACATAAGTTTTAAATGAGTCTTCGAGCCTAAGTATTTATAATATTGAAAATAATAGAATTCTTAGATAAATAAGATATGTCCGCATCTTCCCATGCGTTATATTATTTTTTGGTGTAACTAGTTATCATCTTCCAGCTCTTATCCCACTTAAGTAGGGTTGGCGTAACATGATTTTCTCTTCCACTCATCCTTATCAGATGTTATTCATCGCAGTATGGGCATCTTTTACATACATGTCATTGTTCATACAATCTACCCAAATCTTAGTCTACCTTTCTCTACATACATACCTCATAGACCTTCATACATAAAAATGTAAGTTACATGACATTCATCTCGTCGTGTAAAAATGCTTAGATATGAATATCATAATTTTGCATAAACACCAGTGATATAGAAGAGGAAAAAGGAAATAAAGTAGGAAAAAAAAGAGAAAAAACGAGAAGAAAAGGAAAAGAAAAAGGAAAGGAAAAAAGAAAAAGAAAAAGAAAGAGAAAAAGAAAGTTCCTGTTCCCAAGAGGTAGATCAAATTTTCATTCAAGCGAGCGAGACCGCGGTCATAAGCCTGTATATACTATAACAAAGTGCCTTGTAGTTTTTATGACGCTGTGCACATAAAACACTAATAAAATAGCTTCTAAATAAGAAGTAATAAATGTTATACAGTAACAACATTGTCTTGGTAATATGGAGATTTTGACGGCATGTTTCCGTGGTTGTTACACAAGTGCGTTATGTCTTCTATTGTATAATTTATATATATATATTTTTTTTATTGAAGCACAACATAGTGACTGCCCTACGCCTGATGTTAAGCATAGTACAATCCAAAAACATCAGCAACCACCGAGAGACAGATTATCCATCACCGGTCACCGCTGTCATGCCAGCCATAATGACGACAGTCACCAGGTACTGGATATGCACAGGCTGATCCCGAAACGCGACGCGCAGAAGCGAGTCATTATGACGGGCTTTTTCGCCGAATAGGTGGTGGTTGCGACCCAGCCAGGCTGTAAAACCCTACCACCCCGCTTTCGCCATTGTCTAGTTCGTTATTTAGCAGGGTGCACCACGTGCAGGTGAGGTTGGCTTGGGTGTCTCAAGTCTTAAGATGTTACGCGACACCCCTTACACCTTTTTTATGTTAAAAAATATGTTACATGGTGCTTGGTTATGTTATTTTGGAGGTTATTATTGATATATTATAAATTTGTGCTCTGGTGTAACTTTTTTTTTTTGTTTTTTATCATAGGAGGTAAACGAACTGGCAGGTCACCTGATGTCAAGTAATCACCGTTGTCTATAGACACTGACATCAACACCAAGGGAATCGCAAGTAAGTTAACAACCTGTGTTTGGAGGGAAGAGGGAAGGAGAGATCGGAGAATTGGAGAGGGGAGATGGGCCTCTGGTGTTTTCACTGACCGTACAATGCAAGCAGCGTTATTTTACTCCGGTTTTCTGTGAAAGTGTGGTACTACCCCGAGCCGACCCATTCATGCTGAAACCAGTAATAGCTTCAGCGTGGCTCTACCACCTATAACTTATAACATCTAAGTATTTAGTAAGGCATTAAAGCCTCTTTTTTCTATAATAATTTAATCTTAATTGACTTATGTTGGCCTCAGTATTTTTAGAGTTATGTGGCGATAAACATTGCACGAAGAATGTATAACGGATGCGGCTGAAGACTTGACGGGAAATACTAAGATGGACTGACGACCTGATGAAAATTGCTATAATGTACTAGACGCTAACAGTGCAAGGCTGATCCTTGGTAGAGTCTTATGTCCAACAGTGGGATATCTTTTGACAGTATGGATGAAAAGTGGAAACTTTGTTAGATATTAATTGGCATATTTTGAATGAATTATAATTGAGTTCAATTTTAGTAAAAGCAATATACATATCTAATTACAATAAATAAATAACTGAAACCACACTTCGCTTTGTATCAACACAATTACGTATTCATTGTTGAAAATTTAATTTAATGAATGCAAAATTAATATTCATCCTGATTATCTGGAAATGAAACAGCGTCAAATGGAATTGAACAGAAATTAATTGGCTTATTTGTTTGGTCTAAATATAATTTTCACACTGAGTACAGTTTTGGTATAAGCTTTATTTATTATTTTAATGATATATTTTATGTATAGAAGAAAAAAAATTGAAAGCGAAGAATTTCTTTCGCAAAAAAGGTTATTCATTTAATTCCCTTTACTTTGAATTTATACTAAACCGCTTGCTCCACGTCTCTACGCCAAGAAAACATATACGGTGTTATTACAAAAAAGTTCAATATATATTAAATACTTGCTTTAAAAAAAGGTTTCGTACTAAATGCACCGCGCTCGCCCGAGTCAAGATCACGTTATCCTTTTTTCTCAAGTCTAACCTAACCTAACCAAAGCGAGACAAAATACCAAGATGGCGAACCTTCAGCGAGCGCGGTGCATTTAAAACGTAACCTTTTTAAAGCAAGTATTCAACACGTATTTAACTTTTTTGTAATAACACCGATATTGTTTAACGCGTGGTGCTTATAATAACTGTAGTTTCTTAAAACTACAACATCTTGGTATTAATTTTTTTTGTTATTTAAGGACCGAGTGTCTATGAAGTAAAACTTAATAACACATCTAAATATATACAGTAGTTTTTTGCTGAAAATTCTGATTTTTTTATCTAAACAACCATTCTTAGAGGACAGTAAGTTTCAATATTAAATTCATAGAAAAAACAATTCGATAAGATGAAATTTGTAGGCGGTTGAGTCACGCTGAAGCTATTACTGGTTTCAGCATGAATGGGTCGGCTCGCCCGGGATAGTACCACCCGACACACAGAAAACTGACGTGAAGTAACAGTGCTTGAATTGTAGCGTTTCGTTCGGTCAGTGAGATCGTCGGAGACTCACCTCCCTTGCCCTCACCCCTCCCTCCTAGCCTCCCCCTTACCCCTTCTCCCTAACACAGGCTGGTAACGCACTTGCGACTTGCCTGGTCTTGCAAGTGTCTATGGATCAGTGATCACTTAACATCAGATTACCCGTCTGTTCGTTTGCCTGCTATGACATAAAAAAAGGAAAAAGATACAACGTAGGTATAAACTTAACAATATTAAGTAACAAATGAGTGCGTAGTGTAACAAGATACCGTAAAGTATTCGCGCTTGGAGTGTTACAGCTACCGTTTCCTCGTAGGAAATATTTCGTTACATGACAAATTTCCCGTTTTAATGAATATACATTACATAATTTATTTAAATAACAATTATTAAATACTGTCTATTAATTTCCCGCTTTCTTCGGGGTATATTAAT
The DNA here is from genome assembly GCA_014332785.1 of Antheraea mylitta. Taxonomy (NCBI): domain Eukaryota; kingdom Metazoa; phylum Arthropoda; class Insecta; order Lepidoptera; family Saturniidae; genus Antheraea; species Antheraea mylitta. The sequence continues at coordinate 4,601,664 of JACEII010000023.1, forward strand.
CTTCTACTTACCTCCAAAGAAGTAACCATGTTCTATTTCATGATATACTTAATTACTTCTAAATCAAGTTTTTTTTTTAACTGACTACGCTATTGACCCAGCATGGTCTTAACAACTTCACCGGACTACTAAGGCGAGTACTTGCGGCACTCAGCCGATTCTATTTTGGCAACTAACTCAAGGGTGCACGGCACACCTCGACTTGAGCTGTTGCCTGATACGTGCGATTCGCGATTTATCTGAGCTAATCTAAGCTAACTATTCATACATATATGAGTTGATGGAGCATGTATGTGTACCAAGCATACATACCTCAACAACTCTTATATATATTTCGTATTGGATAATTTTCCAAACTATTTCAGTTCGGCTAAATCAAGTTCAATTTACCGTTGATTGAAGACGTTTAAACGTATTTTTAAATACTTTAGCTATTAGGCATTCGATCGCGTGTTATATACTTGCTTTAAAAAGGTCACGTTTTAAATGCACCGCACTCGCTGAATGTACGCCATCTTGCTCTTTTGTCTCGCTTTGGTTAGGTTAGGTTAGACTTACGAAAAAGGATAACGCGAACTTGCTTCGAGGAAGCGCGGTGCATTTAATACGAAAGACTTGAACTTGAAGAAAAAATAAAAGAGGTCGTTATTGTTCAGAACTTCAGAAAACACTCTAAAAACTCTAAGGTACTTAAAAGCTTTAAAAAATCTTAAGCGACCTTTAAATATTAACTTTCTAGAAACTTTTAGGTTCACAATCATTTTAATCTTGGGTAATAGTGAAATAACGAGAAAAAAATGATTTTCGACGATTTTCTAAAAATTTGAGCGACGTCTTAATTTTTTGGTTTGAGCTGCGCTTTGGAGGAATCTTAAAACATGATAAACTAATATATTTTCGTAAAATGGCACAAAAAAATCATTATTTTGGGCTACTCTATGTCTGTATATTAATAGCAATAATTTTTACACGTGATTCACGCTTTTCAGACATTTGCTTACAAATCATTTCAAATGACCTACTTTTATCACGTTACGTTCTACAATACTTAGAATTCAATAAACACATTATTAATTGAAGAAGGTGTGGACAGGCGATCTGATAACTGGTAATTATGTTCGTGAATTGCAAACTCGCATTTCAGTTATACAAATTATGTTTCTCGTAGAAATTGTCTAATGCTTTTCTAATATTTTTTTTTTCGAACTGCCTGCTACTACTAGGCTTTCACAGCTTCACGGGAACACTGCTATACTAGTTGCTCACAATGTCATGGAAGTATTAACCTAATAAGATCGTCTCTTTTTTTATATAAATAATAGATTGTTCTCGTTATTCAAAACACTAAAATACTACTTTTTTACATTAGCGCCTTAAGTATACCTGCATTATTATTTAAGGCTAATAAATAGCTTCCCTCGATTTTAGGAGCGTTTTCTATGCGATATATTTTTTTACATAATTATGTGACAGTACAAGCAAGTGACAAAATATTTACTACTTATAGATTTTCATACAAACCATCGTCCCTTTTTTTCACCACCATAGTGATTTAATCTACAGTGTAAAAGGAATCTATCTATACGCTAATTGAGTATTGAACCTAATATTTTGCGTTATTTATATCAAGACCTTCAAATTTCGTACACTTTAAAAGTAAAGATCATAAAAACCTTATAGGCGGTAATATTTGAATTTCATTCTCAGTGTGTAAAATATGTATGGAGGCAAACGAATAAGTAGACCATCTGTTGTTCATTAACCACCAAAGTCCATAAACACTTGCAACTCCAGGGGAATCGCAAGTACATTGCCAGCCTATATTGGGGGTTGCGAGGGAGGGAGGAGGAAGGGAAGAAAAGAGGGGGAAGGTGAGGAGAGGTGGGCCTGCGGCTCTTTCACTGGCCGAATGAAATGCAACAATGCAAGCACTGTTACTTCACGTCCGTTTTCTGTGGGTCGGGTGGTACTACCCCGCACGAGCCGACCCATTCATACTGAAACCAGTACCACCTACATAACTACTACTCCTAAAACTGGAAATATTAAAAAAAAAGCATATTATATGAACGAAAACTGTATTTAGCTTATTTTAAATGTAACAGGACAATTACTAAGGCCATTTGGATCTAACCATTTGGAGTATAATAGTTAGTCATCGTACAGTCTATTATCCAATATCAACTGGCAGGATCGGAAGATGTTTTCCCGCCCTTATAATAAAAAAAAATCTTGACTAATTATACCAAAACCTCCCTCACGTATCACTTTATCCACTGGTAAAAACCACACGAAAATCCGTTCAGTAGTTTTTGAGTTTATCGCCAACAGACAGACAGACAGACGCAGTAGGGAACTTTGTCTTATACTATGTAATGATAGATAAGTTACCAATAAGTTAATCTTAATAACAATATTACAACTAATGAAACAACACAACTTTAGTTAAATAAGTAGATAATACAAAAAAATCTTATCACGAGGATTACTTTAAGTACTCAATAAAAAAATTCTAAATAAGTTATATAAGAGTATTTGTATAAGAAAATATATATTCTAAAAAGCCGACCTTTTATATATGAATATTAATCACTTCCTTCACAAAGCTGAGTAGAATTTTGTATATGTCATTATGTCGTAACTTGACAAATAGGTAGTAAAGAACTTCTATACTAAATCACATACAAAACATATAAAGAATATGTAAATAAACTTTCAAATAAATATTCGTATTCGCAATAGAAGCGAATAAATGAGTATGTACTTAGATTTAAGTGATTTTGTTCTCTAGGTTCACAAGATGTTTAATTTTTTTTATGGTCTTCATATTTTACGAGTACAAAATTTGAAGATCTTGAAAAATACTGTACGATAATAGTAACGGCTAAAATTGGATTTAACTCGTTTTGAAATATAAAGACTCAAGCATTTGATAGATAATAACATTATTATGACTATTGTTAGCACTCTCCGTACTACTAATGACTTACTATAGAGTCTATAGTATCGGGGTTCTTACTAATGGTGTGAGACGCCATTGGTCGACGTCATATTGGAAATAAACGAATGTCGGGTAGTTATACTGCGACGGTCCATATAAGGAGCGGCGCTTGTCGTGTTGACTCACGAAATGGACTCCGATTCGTGCCGCCGTGCGGGTCGGTCGCGTGCGTAGTGCTCTTCCGATGTGCAAGCCCGGTAAGAAAGCTACGCTTCCCGATAGCTATCGCCCGATCAGTTTGCTAGACACTCTAGGTAAACTTTATGAGCGGCTCCTTCTCAACCGTCTCCAGGTTTCGATTAACGACTTTAGTCTGATACCGCCTGAGCAGTTTGGATTTCGCACCAAACATTCTTGTCCCGATCAAGTACTCCGCCTCACGGAGTACATCTTTTCTAATTTCAATAAAGATCCGCATCCGGAGCCGGATCCGCCCGTGAAAAACACTAATCCGAAACGTACAATAGCTGTCTTTTTCGATGTCACCAAGGCCTTCGATAAGGTCTGGCACAAAGGGCTCATATACAAGTTAAATCAAGCCGGTATACCCGATAGGTTAGTTCACATCATCAGTGATTATCTCGCCGATAGAACCTTCCATTTTAGAGTAGACGGCGAACTCTCATCGCCCCGTCCGATTCGTTCAGGTGTGCCACAAGGCTCAATACTCGCGCCCACCCTCTTCAACCTATTCATCAGTGACCTACCTAAAGCTCCCGGGAGTCGAGGTAGGTTGTTATGCTGATGATACAGTCATCTACGCCTCTGGCTGGCGGCCGAGTGTTCTCAGAGATCGCATCGAAGAAGCCGTTAGCACACTCGGTGATTGGTTTCTTCGATGGCGTATAGGTATTAACCCCGATAAGAGTGCCGCGATACTCTTCGATCCTAGATATCGCGATAACAAGTTAAAGCCCATAAGGCTATACAAAACCGAGATACCTTGGACCACCGAGGTCAAGTATCTCGCCGTCACATTAGACAATCATTTAACATTTGAGTCTCATATTAAGAGAGTGCGAGACAAAGCCGCTATGGTCTTGGATCGCCTCCATTATTTACTCTGTCAGAAGAGCAAACTGTCCCTCAGACATAAGCTCACAATATATAAAGTCTGTATTCGTCCAATTATGACTTATAGTTGTCCCGTCTTCGCCCACGCGAATAATCTCGATAAGCTTCAGGTTTTGCAGACCCGGGTTCTGCGTAAAATCACCGGTGCTCCTTGGTTCGTCCGGAAGGCGGATCTCCACAGGGACCTGGAGATGCCGTCCATCTGGACGTATATAAAATCACTTACAAGTAGATATTTCGAGCGAGCCGCGATTCATCCCAGTCCATTAGTGGTATCCGCCGCAAATTACGAACCCGTACCCAACGCTGGGCGATATAGAAGACGTCCGCGACATATTTTTACCGATCCTCCCGACGATATCACGTCAGCGAACGATCAGTACCAGCCTGTCTCTCGTAATAGAGCGTGCTCACGCCCACGCCCGCGTAACCACAGATCACGCCGCCGCGGTCTGGAGGTTAACTTCGCTCCCGCACACCCGATTAGGCCTCCCACGGCAGAGGCTCAAGCCTAGGTTCGATCCCTCGGTAGGCTCCCTACCAACAACTCAAACATATATGAATAGTTAGCTAGGTTTGCTAAGTTAAGTCGTGTTTTTTGCATGCAACGGGCAACAGCCAAGCCGAGGTGTGCCGTGCACCCTTTAGCTGGTTGCCAATATAAAATCGGCTGAGTGCCTTAAGCGCTCGTCTTAGTAGTCCGGTGAAGATGTAAAGGCCAAAAAACAAGGCCAATAGCGTAGTCAGTTCGAGAAAAAAAAAACATGTTGACTCACTCTTTCGGTGGTCGTCGTATTCACAGAGTACCTTATATAAATAGAGGTCGCAGTCGTTCTTTTCAGTCAGCGCTTTTATAATACAATTTTCAAACTAATATCTGTTGATTGTAGATGTACATTTATGGCTATGTATGTATGCATTAAGCTGTATTGTATATATCGTATACAAGCTTTTGATCATTTCTATTTGTATTGAATATATTCATCGAAACACAAATCTCAATCCGAGTGTACGTAGGAGTCAAATTTTATAAGTAGATCCGCAAATAGATGAAGTTGTTTGTAGAAGGCAACAAAATTTAATGGTGCACTTTTACGTAACAGAAACGTAAAGTGAATGAAAACAAAAAGTTGTCAGTTTTAAGTATCAAAGTAATTGGCGTTCACCATATTTTGTTATCAAACTTGCCAAAAAAAACTTAAAGTGCCATCTACAGAGCTGACTGATAACCAAAAATAGACGAGGATTTTCCATACAAATCCGATTCTGAGAAGCGAAAACGCGTGGTCGTATTGTGCAGTAGCTCTGTCCGAACTCGTGTCGGTTATTTAAAAAGTGATTAATTGTTAGAATTAGTTCTTAACAATTTATATCTAAATTGGCCAGTTCTGTTTTTAATAATTATTCTAAATTTACTAATACTATTACTCGACCCTTTGCAAATTACTCCAATGATCCAGAAGGGAGACTTCACTGTCAAAACAAATATAAACTCATCATATTAATACTTGCGGGAGAACAAATATATAATGAAAACAGTTGTTCAAACGTGTTTATATAGAATGTAAACTAGTTCAAACAAGTGTCCATATTTACATACAACGAGGAAAAGTTTTAATGACAATGTACGCAAGTAGAGTTTCATACTGTTGTGATCCTCATTAACTGGCTTCATTACTTGTTTATATGTATCATCTTCTTAGCCTCATCGCAACTAAATATCTATACATATAATTAGAATGTTTTTTTTTCTTTTTTTATTGTAGCACAGCAAAGTGACTGCACTGTGCCTGATAGTGGGCACAGTACGATCCAAAAACAGTGGCGATCACCGAGAGAGACGCCATCCCTCGGCGGTTACCGCTGTCATGCCGGCCTATGTAAATGTCTCTTTACGTTACGCTTGAAGAACCCCATGTTATACGCAGGAGGGAAAACACTAGCCGGGAGATTGTTCCACAGCTTCGGCAAAGATAAGAAGTTGCGATAATATAATAAAATACAATATATATATATAAATGTAAAATTACCCTGTCTGTACTTTTCAATTTTCGTGAAAAAAAGAAATTGTTGCAAGTGTCTAGAAATAAGTAATAAAATAAGTTTCAATCAATTTTAGAAATGTCTATCTGTCTGTCTGTTTGTATGAACACGCATCACTACTAAAGTACTGGGTTAACAATAAAACCTAAAAATCATAAAGCATATCTTCGAGTGTAATTTAGTCTTTGTTTCATTAAAATTAGTGCTCTCAATCAAAAGTTATAGTAATTTTAAGTTTTTTTTCGAACTGACGAGGCTTTTGACCTAGCAAGTTCTTAACAGCTTTACCGGACCAAAAAGGCGAGCGCTTAAGGCACTCAGCCGATTTTATGTGACAACTAGCTCAGGGGTGCACAGCACACCTCGGCTTGGGCTGTTACCTGGTACATGCAATTCCCGACCTATCTGAGCTAACCTAATCTTAGTTAACTATTCATACATATATTATAAGCGTGTATGTGTGCACGTGTGTGGAGGTGATATGTGTAATGTTGTCGCACTGATGTAAGATTTTGTGTCACTGTATCGCGCGAGCAGCGAAAGTACATAAGCAATTTGACTTAATATATTCAGATGAGTTTCCACGCGGACGAAGTCGCGGGCACAGCTAGTATAATAATATAGTACTATATCTATTTCATTCACTCTCTTCTATCAGATGCCATCTCAGTATTTGCACCTTTTATACCCATTCCTCACAGAATCTTTCGATGCCTTTGTTGGTATTGTAATGCTGATATTATATTATATATTAGCTGATATTAGATTTATAATTAAGACTTTTTTTGGTCTATGACTTTAATTTCTCCTCCTTCATAGCATGCTAATTTACTTCTTAATTTCTATACCTTTTCTATTTTCAAGCTTCCTCTAATATACTTATTTCTAATCTCATTCATTCTGGTTACAGCACACGCCCATCTTAACATTCGCATCTCTACCACACGAATTTTCCTTTCAATAATATTCATGTAAGTATACAAATTCCAACTAATATAAGTAACTAGCTTTTGCCCGTGGTTTCGCTTCTGTTAAAATATATTTGTCAGCTGTTTTAGGAATAGTAATTTTTTCCGCATATATGGTATTTCAGATTATCAGTTGCAAAGTTAAAAATACCAAGTTATATGAATTGACAATTCGAAAGTAACGTATTAGAGCAATTGTGAAAATATTTATGAGAAAATCGGTACCTATTTCAATAAGAATCATCAACCACAGTTTAATGGTATTTTCTGTTTTACCACAGAATAGGTAAAGCGAAAGTTTGTTATTTTGCGCGTCTGTACAAACCATTTCTCTTATTCGTTTATTACAAGTAATACGGCTGTTTATCTGTGGTTAATTTTTTTTTTTTATATTTTACAGGCATGCGCTTGGCCACAATCTCACCTGATGGTAAGTGACAATGAAGCCAACGATGGATCGCGCTTACCTGCTAAATGCCTGTTCACTCTACTCTTGAATACTCCCAAGTTATATGATGACGGAAAGACATACGCCGGGAGTGAATTCCACACCTTAGCCGTAAGTATAATAAATGTAGAAGCATAAATCTGTGGTCATGTCTATATATCCCTATATGTTTTTGGAAATTTGTTATAAACACATATCATAAAGGACAATGTATATTCGGATTTAATTCAAAAACGATCTGACAAAATTTACCAAATTTGTATATGCATTGACAGAAGGGGAGGGGGAAGGACAAAGAGTATCTATCATCTAACAAAAATATACTGTTCCTGAGAAACAGTTCAAATCAATACTAAGCCGAAGCAGTGGCCATGGTTACATTAGTATAAAATTAATTACCTTTTCAATCAAAAGGTCATTATTAATTTTCTGGAACGTTTGAAGACGATTAATATTATTATAGAGCACTTGACGTAAATGTACAGGTAGGATCTATTTTAGGAAGCTCAATAAAATTCAACCTTACTGCAAGTTGCTTATTACCAAAGAGACTCAAGGATGATAATATAAGAACTACTTACGAAAAATACTACATTCTTATATACATAACAAAATATATGTAACACATGTAACATATGTTACATCAATAAACAACGATCTATTCTAATCGAAGCAATATGAGCGAGACAATCCTAACTTTTTTCACAAAACCAAATTAAACGGCATTCCAACAACAGAAAAGGTTTTAATAATAATGTGAATTGGCCTGAAGGTTGCAAATTTTGCCCAAGATAGCATCGCAGTCCCACGGTCATTAACAATATCACGAAGGTCATGTGAACAATACAAGTATGTAGTCCATATAAGATATTTGAGGCTTTCAGGTAGTTCCAGCAAAACCCGACCTTCAGATTGCTTTGTTACAACATCTGTGAACCCGTCGGTCGGTTCTGTGAATTGTCGATAACCGTTAACGATTGTAGCAAGTCATTTGACATTTTAAATGCAATATAGATTTATTGATAGCCTTTTATATGGTAGAGATGATATTTCGTAACCAATAGAGTAAGTTAAAGTTACTTATATTAGAGTAGTCTGGTGAAACTGTTAAGACCTTGCTGGGTCAATAGCGTGGTCAGGTCGAAAAAAAAACTTATATTAGATAATCTTCATTTCTATTGTCACCTCGCATAAAGTGAAATTATAGCTAGATAACTTAAACAAATTATTCACTATGTCACTAATAGCATTACCACAGATATATATAATGCAGAGCTCATCCAAAGCGGAATGAATAGTAGACTGGAAAATCAATATATTGCACCCTTTCATATGAAATATTCCTCTGTCAAAATATTGAAATTAAATAGAGACGTTTGCAAATAGTGTAGTCGATAACGAACCGTGACTTCGTTATTTAACACGAGATCAAACCCCCTAATTACGTATTTCACAAATGTAATGCGAATATAAATATCGGTTTCAAAATAATGGAGATTTGGATACCAGTTGTAACCTAATGTTGCCTCCTATGCAATACCATAATTTACGATTCTAACTAATATGTTATAATAGTGAATATGAATCTGATTATATTTTATGCTTTCACGCCGTAACTATACAACCGATTTTCATGAAATTTTGCATAAACATTGTCAGAGGCACCTACAAAATATCACATCTTTAACCAAAAAAATGAATCGTCACGGTATGCCTGGTAGATGTGAAACATCGTAATTGTTGGAATCTAACGAATCTTAAATACCACTATAGGTAAGCGAGCTCAGTGCGGCAATAGAGGTTGAGCACAGTCGCTTGCGCATGGCATCGCGTTGCCACTTTTCACACACACGCCACAGCTCGTATCGACATGCCAACAATCAGGGTTACCCTCCCCCCTTAAACTTATCTGTTTTAACAATTTTTAACAATTTTGTTTCAAATCAAAATACTTTTGTTGTAAGGTAGGTTGCATTTAAAAAGAAAACAGGCATATTTAAGTGTGTATTATGACTGAAACTATATGTATTTGTGAATTTGAAGTAGATTGTAACTATTTCTGCTATAACTTTGCTACCGCGATATACGTAATTAGAGAGCTGGGTGTACCAGTTCGTTTCATGTGTCAATAGTCACAAACGTTTACACTATTTGATTCAATCAGCGCGTTTGTTTGTATTATTTAAATATCAAAATGTCATTGACATTCAGTAAACTACATTTTTAAAACTGACAAGACTTTTGTTAATTTTTGTTGTCTTTTTATTGTTCTTTCTTGTCGAGATCTTTAATCTATCATGTAGGGTTTTTTTTTCATAATCTTGTGTTTTTTGACTTTATATTTGTTATATTTGTGGTGTTTTACGATAATACAGTTCGGTCACGAGTGAAGAAGATGGGAAACGGAGTATGAATCTGAGATGCCACCAAACTCCATGGAAAGTTCTAAGAAGGAAAAAAGGAGAAGTCACCATTTTGTTAGAGCATATAAATTATCAGAAGACACATTAGTTACTCGGTAATTTTTACTTAATCGATCTAGAAGACTTCTTGCCAAAAATAAAAATAAATCTATATTTTTTAAAATTAAAATAACCTATCCATGAAATATATTTTTTTATTTAAAAAATGGGGCAATGAGTCAACCGAAATCTGCAACTTCCGAATCGAAAGGTCATATTCCTATGGCGATTCATTCAATAGTTTTATGTAATTGTGGCTCAGAGGAACTATATTTTAATTATATATATGTATATATATATATATATATATATATATATAAGTCAGCGTTTTATCACGATCTCATATGTTATTGACAATGTGGATAAAGTACACACTAAACATCAAGAAAATGTACATACGTCAGAACATACTGATAAGAGATATTCAACTACAGTTTTTGGCGGGATCATCTTGTGTTATTTGACTCTATATTTTGTAAAATTGGTAGTGTTTTACGTAACACAGTCTGGTTATTGTGCATAAGTGAAGTGAACGGAAAATAATACCACGGACAATGAATTCTGAGATGTCACAAAAACTTCCTGGAAAGTTTTATCTAACAAGGGAGCCACCATATTATTGTAACATTAAAATAATCACATGACACTTATTGTGTAAAATATGTTGTACTCTCGTTTGAAACAAAACATTGACACTGGCAAATGCTTCTGCGAAGACAAAACAAGAGAAAGAAGAAGATATTCAACTTAAGGCCCACAGGCTATGCGAGCATTAGAAAGTAACCTACACATAATTCTATATATTTGTCACAATGTTTTCATTATCAAAAGGTGAGCTTATTCTATTATTCAAACCTGTGTCAATCGATACGGTACCTAACCTCATCACAATCAAAATACCATTGTTTACATATTTTTAAATTCTCTTAATACTTATGTGTTGCTTTTATTAAATTTAAAAATAATATAATTAAACCCGTTTATAAATAATTGTCGATGTGTTCGCTGGCCTATTCATTCAAAATTCGCTTGTAGTTTTTTAAGTTTTTTTCTTTTTTTCTTTGCACATAAACAAACACAAAATTGACACAAATACAAACTCGATGAAAGTACAGAAGCTAATAGTATAATAATTGCCATTCTGCAGTACTGGCCATTTCAAATCAAAATAATTTTTGTTTGGTTAAGAATTCTAATTTCAAATTAATTTTATTTTAAAAACATGGAATTCTTTTTCCAATAGTAGTCATTTGTTTATTGATTAGTTTTACATTTTTATCGCATTTCAATGTTTTTTTGTCATCATGCATACGTTAAAAATTCGAGAAATTATGGAATATGAGTACCGTCGTGGCAGCAATACGGCACAAGCGGCACGGAAAATCAACGACGTTTACGGAGCTAACACTACAAATCAACGCACCACCTGTTATTAGTTTGCTCGCTTCCGTTCTGAGAATTTCGACCTGAAAAATGAACCTCGCGATCGTCCGAAGACTTTGGTCGACAATGATGAATTAAAGGCGATTGTGGAAGCTGATAATGCACAATCTACGGCTGAATTAGCAGCAGCTTTCGACGTTAGCGTCAAAACAATATTTTTAAATCAAATTGGCAAGGTAAAAGAGCTTGACAAATGGGTGCCCCACGAATTTAATGATCGCCAGCGCGAGTACGCGTTAAGACGCGCCTTGCACTGCTCAACAGACACACAAATGAAGGAATTTTGAACCGCATTGTTACCTGCGATGAAAAATGGATTCTGTTTGATACCCGCAAGCGATCAGTAAGTTGGTTGGATCCTGGTTCAGCACCTAAACAATGCCCTAAACGAAAACTTATCCCTAGAAAAGTGATGGTCACTATTTGGTGGTCTAGCGCCGGTGTGATTCATCACAGCTTCTTACCAAACGGGGTGAGCATTACTGCAGATGTGTACTGTGAAGAACTGAACACAATGATGGATTATCTGGCACATCTCCAACCAGCATTGGTCAATCGCTCGTCTCCGATGCTCCTGCACGACAACGCGCGACCTCATACTGCACTGCAGACGGTCTCCAAGTTGCAAGAACTGGATTTGGAAGTTCTCCGTCATCCGCCCTACTCACCAGACCTTGCGCCTACAGATTACTACTTTTCCAGAATTTGGATAACTCCTTGGCGGGCAAAAAGTTCAATACCCGAGAGGCAGAATAAAATGCCTTTAAAGAATTTGTTGCCTCCCGTCCAGCTGATTTCTTTAAGAAGGGCATTAATAAACTGCCATTGCGTTGGCAAAGATGCATTGATTGCATTGGTGATTACTTCGATTAATACAAATAAAAAATACTTGAAAATAATTCGTTTAATTTTTTTTATGTAAAACGGCAATTTCATAGATAAATACCTAATATAATATATATATATATATACAACAATTATGTTTTAACAAATCCTAAGCAATAAAATCAGAATTACGAGACGAAGTTTATTAATTGTCAAAAAAGGCATGCGAAGCCACGTGCACAGCTAGAGCATAAAACATCGAAGTCCTAATCCATTTGAATTTAAAATCTTTTAAATCAAACGAAACATGTTTGCCTGACAATTTATTTCGAAATATCCCGGTATTCTAGAATATTCGAACGGTAAAAGTATTTAGCCGACTTAACTATACCTCGAAGGCCAAGTGATTGTAAACGAAGCGGCAAGCAAAACTTAATTTTCCACCTCCGTTAATAAAGCACACAAACTTGCACGTGGCACCGCAAATATCCCATAGCTTAATACAGCCAGGATATTACGTCTTAATCGACTTGAAACAGCGTTAAATCCATTTTAACTTGAGGCGTAGGCGTATTCTACACTTAAAGATAGCAAGTTACGTTCGTATTTGCCAAATGCGATGATAGATCGCTCACTTCCCGGTGTGCGTGATTATCGGACTCGTGACCGGACACATAATCGATGTACCTACGCTAGTATCATTTCTCTGGTGACTGTTCTTAAAGGTACGAGAGAATCTATACTAATATTATAATGCTGGAGGATTAGTTTGGTTGGTTGAACGCGCATATCTCTGGAACTATTGGCCTGATTAAAAAAATACTTTCAGTGTTAGATAGCTTATTTATCGAGGAAGGCTATAAGACATATATCATCACGCTAGGATCAATAGGAGTAGAGCACTAATAGAAACGGTTTCAAATCGCTACATGTTACTGTAGATGGAGTATGTGCTTATAAATATTATGTAATTTCCAGACATAACTATCATTCAAATATTGATCCACTATGTGAGCTATCTATTGTTAGATATTAAACTAGTTCTTTTGAACCAAAAATACCATTCTCATGGGAACAAAGTCGGGAGCAGAAACTTGTACAGGAAAAGTGCCTAGACACTAGTTACGTAAGTTTATAAAGTTTCCACAAAGTAGAAATGTTTTAAAGGTCTTACTATTAATTTGCAAGTTAGATGCAAAGACAAGGTTTTCGTTTTTCCTATCTAACTCTAACGACATGTAACAGAGGCTACATTAGTTCAACGATTTATAAAGATAACGGACTTTATAATGGAAACAGACTTTAGCTCGTGTCTTAATTGACCCGCAGGTAACCTCTGCGATATCTCTCGGAAGTTTCACCTAAGAAGTGCTAGTCACGGAAACCCGGGTAAATGAACTTCGTCTATAGATTTTGTATTTAAATAATCATTTTCAGATAGGGTTGTTACAATGTAATATATGATTATTTATATTTTTGAATAGAAAACTTCTTTAGGAGTTATTAATTGTAAACGAAAGTGAACCGAGCCGATTATACGAGTGACGCTGAATCGGGTTTGCTCGGCTCCAGTGATCATCAAGCAAGTTTTTTTTTGTTACGCGTGTACCTATATAAAACGATAGAGTTATGTTTTATTTGTATACTAGCTGACCCGTGCAATTTCGTCTACACCAAATAAACTATTACCGGTTTCAATTGTATTTTTAAACACGAATAATCTTAATATACTCGATTGCAGCGTACCGTTATACAATTATTCATAAACATTTGATTTTATAATATAGTGTTATTGTTTATTTCTAACATAAACAATTAAACGTTACGTTCCTGATTTTTTTAATAAACTACTGTCCTTACTAATATTATGAATGCGAATGTAGGTTCGTTTGTTTGTTACTTTTTTATGCCTTGACTAATGAATAAATCATTGAAATTTTGCATAAACGTTGCTAAGGATACAGAAGAGGATATCGAGTAGCTTTCATCCAAAAAGTACTTCTCGCGAGAGATAGGTCAAATTTGCATTAACGCGAGCGGTGCCGCGAATAAAAACTAGCCTTAAATGAATGACATTTAAGATTATAATGATAATCTTCTACACATATAATAAGAATGTAACTCTATCGCGTCTGTACTTTTTAGATCTTTGCGTAAAAAATTATTGCAGGTGTATTGGGCTAAGTAATAAAATTCATTTCAATTATTTTCAGAAATGTCTGTCTGTCTGTTTGTCTGTCTGCCAGTTTGTTTGAACACGCATCACTACTAAAGTACTGCGTTCACGTTAAAATCTCGTCAAGAAAGCCATAAAGCATACCATCAAGTAACATTTAGACTTGATTTTATTTAAATCGGTTCTGTTTATCAAAAGTTAATGTAATTTTAATGACGACGCGACTTAAGTTCGAAAAGTATATAAGTAAATGAAATTAATACATTCAGATGATTTTATTAGTCACTGTTTTTTACGTTATGTTTCACGCGGACGGAGTCGCGGGTACCGCTAGTAACATCTAAATAAAATAAGCGTTACGCATTGAAAGGCTACGAATGTCAAAGGAAGTAGGTAAGAGTTCATAAAATTTTGTTACCACAGATCCTTTGTCTCTCCGCGCAGCACACTGTCTTTGAGTGTGCTGCGTGGGAGGTGGAGCACCGCACTTTGGCGGCGGTGCTAGGAGAGGATTTGTCGCTGCCGAGCGTGGTCTCGTCCATGCGCGGCAGCGAGCAGGCGTGGCGAGCAGGTGCCTCCTTTTGCGACGAAGACATGTCGCAGGCGAGGCGGACCCTCTCAGTGGCCATCTTCACCAACGGAGGACCGGCAGGAGGAGGCGGCGCTTTGCTCAACTCCTCCTGCCACCGTAGCCGGACCTGAGGGAATATAATCGGGGGGCTCTTCCCCTCATTGCACAGTTTCGGCGGACGAGGGGGGCAGCTAGCGTGTAGCCAGCTGCTTCTCTATAGGTAGGAGCCCGGTGGCAACCTTCCGCCGGGAGGACCGTTGGGGCGGCTATTCAAGGGGAATAGCGGAGAACGATCCCTTGCCGCCATCGCCATTTCAATCACTTCTATCTATTATTCCATTAGTGGAAAAAAAATTTAGTTATTTACAATGTTGCAGGTTAAACTAAGAGACGAACGTGCGTACCTATTTATGAATGAATGAATGAATTCTTTATTGCACACATTTGGTTGTACATTGGCGAGCTTAATGCCATGAGGCATTCTCTTCCAGCTAACCAGCGGTATTGATGTCAAAGACTTTTGTAGGTAGTGCCAATAAAAAGCAAAAGAAAATTGATAAAGAAATATATATACATAAATATATACATATATGCACCTAAATAATAAAATAAATAAATATATATATAGTATAAATATACATACACATATAAACATACATACATACAAATATATAACAATAACAAAGATAGTAATAAACATTGCACAATTATGAGCACTCTGCCTCCTGTTTCTCAATTAAATGTCGGTGTAATTGAATTTTAAAGTTATTTATAGTTTCAGCTTCTTGAAGTCGACGCGGTAATAAATTCCATAATCGTATGGCAGTTATTGTGAAGGAGTTCGAATATACATTAGATCTGTGCTGAGGTATCTCCAGAGTTTTGGCGTATGCCGAACGAAGATCACGCCCATGAGCCGTTAGGAAAATGAATCGCTCCTGGAGATATTGTGGAGATTGAGGGTCAAATAAAATACGATATAGAAAATGCAATATGTGAGCATTTCGACGAGAACGTATATCTAGCCAGTTTAGTTGCGCACGAAATTGAGAGATATGATCGTACTTACGAAGCCCGAAAATGTAGCGAATGCACAAATTTAGTAGATTTATATATTTATATTTATTGTTGAAGAAATATGAATGGTTGATAGTAATTTTGTTTACCGGATTTTTTGGTAATAACTTATGAACAAATCTTTAAATGTGGTTTTATTTATGTGATTGATATAAATTTATGTGATTACTAAATACTTTTTTTCAATTTGTAAATAATGTAAAAAGCCATATTTTAAAACATGAACAAAGATAAAGGGAATATCATAAACCATGGAAGAACAGGATGTGTCGTAAGTACATATGATAGAAGTGAAAATGTTTGTATTACAGGGAAAGATTTTAATTAAAAAAATAAACAGAAACCAACGCGGTTTTAACGGGCGTTCGCCAATCCAAGTATTACCCGCGCCTGACGTTGCTTAACTTCGGTG
The DNA here is from genome assembly GCA_014332785.1 of Antheraea mylitta. NCBI lineage: Eukaryota > Metazoa > Arthropoda > Insecta > Lepidoptera > Saturniidae > Antheraea > Antheraea mylitta. The sequence goes on from JACEII010000023.1 coordinate 4,618,164, forward strand.
ATCGGACGATAACCAGTGTTTTCAACACTATACCCTGTTGGTAGTGTACCCGATTAGGCCTCCCACGGTAGCGGCTCAAGCCAAAGTTCGATCCCTCGGTGGGAAGCCCTTGAGTGCGTTGCTTGCGCGATACGGTGACACACCCATATACATCACTGCTACAACAATACACGATCACCCCCACACACGTGCACGCTACACATTTGGGTGAAAGGGTTTACTTTTTTTCCCTTATCAAACTGAAAAAACTCTCAATTTTTCGATAAAAAATGTATGGAGGAGTTGTTGAGGCGTATATGCTTGGTACCAATATACGTTTCAACAACTCAAACATATATGAATAGTTAGCTAGGTTAGCTAAGATAGGTCGCGATTTTGCGTGCAACAGGTAACAGCCAAGCCGAGGTGTGGCGTGCACCCATGAGCTGGTTGCCAATATAAAATCGGCTGAGTGCCTTAAGCGCTCGCCTTAGTAGTCCGGTGAAGCTGTTAAGACCTTGCTAGGCCAATAGCGTAGTCAGTTCGAGAAAAAAAAAACACCCAACATAGTATTTACCCTACTCCTTTTTTCACACAAAAAGATTGCCGATCAAAATTTCAAAACCCGCCTAAAATAAACTTCACTTAAAAAAATTATAAACCAAGAAATTTTAAAACAATAGCTCATAATAGTTAACAAATGTTAATATACTATAATTATAAACAAATTGTATAATCTCGAAGCAAAAATATTCCCAGAGTTGGAGAACAACAACATATTCCCATAAGAAAAGTTAACTATTAAAACATTATTTTAACATCCATAATAGCAAATTTTGTGTGCAATAAAATGTTACAACTTTGTTGTCTTTAAGGAAATAATTTGAAATTTTACGATATGTTTTATGTATAATGTTTTTGTAAATTTAATTTGTTGCAACATTTTATCAACGCATAAACATAATATACTTAAACAAGAAGGAAGATTTATAATGAAAACCTTTTAAAACATTTCAATTTCAGCAGGCAATAAGTTGTACAACCATACTAAAAGCTATGTATATATTAGGAATACGTTGTTTTTATATTAATGTATGAATTTATATGTTTTCCTATATTGCACTGTTTTGTAAAATCACCATATTATTAAACCTTAAAAATCAAGATCATCCTCTTGATGGTAGGTTCTCAATCCACCTGGATAGCTAGCTACAACCCACAAATTGAAAAGTTCTCTGGAATGAACTCCCAGCGACATTGTTTCCGGACAATTATAATCTGCCATTTTTCAAGAAACGAGCTTATTCCTTCCTCAAGGGCCGGCAACGCATCTGTGATTCTTTTCATGTTACAGGTGTCCATGGGCGGTGGTGATCCCTGACCATCAGGTGACCCGAATGTACGTTTGCCACGAATGGTATTAAAAAAAAACATACGTTGCTGTGTTCCGAGAGATGCACTTGAAAGTCGGTCGCTTTCTATGTATGGTGTCTTTATGATCTTAGACCAGCTAGTCACAACATTAGAGCATATTGACATCAATTACTTATATTAAAAAGAAATTTATCTTTAAACAAATATGCACTCGACCATTTAATTCCAGACATTATAACATGTATTGTAATAAGTAATTAACTAATATGGATAATTAGACGAACTAAACTAAACTGCATATATGGATATTTAACACACAAAGAGATGTATTGATTACAGAGAAATAAATCACTTCTGGCAATTGAAGTCATGGCCTGTCTGCTCATTATAAAAGCTTAGGCACACGGACGAGCGAAGAGGTCTGATATATTTTTTTTTTTTCAGATTATTACTGCCATTGTCGCGTAGTCAATAATATAAGTCAATAATACAAGCATCGTACGAGCATTTCAATATTAAGCGTCGTGTGAGTAAATATTCTAACAAGATGGTGGATCCCTTGTTAGAACGTTCCTGAGAGTTTTTAATGCATCTCAGAATTACATGCTTCGTGGTATTATTTCCCATCCACTTCATTTATGCATAATAAACTAATTATATTACGTAACACACCATCAAAATTAACAAAATATAGAGTCAAATAACATAAGATTATGAATAAAATATAAAACACACTACATGACAGACTAAGATCCCACCAAAAACTCGAGGTCTGATATTCAAAATATGGATTTTCTAATGAAACTCGAAAATATTGTTTATTACCTTGCTACAAGATTAAGGACGGATTAAGGTCAGTTAAAATAAATGTATATCAAAAAATTTATGTATATTTTTTGACATCTTCAAATTCCATAATATATTTTAATGTAATTTGTAGACGGTAGAGCCATTCTGAAGCTATTACTGGTTTCAGCATGAATGGGTCGGCTCACGCGAGATATTACCACCCGACCCACAGAAACAGCGATGTGAAGTAACAGTGATTGCATGGATGCGTTTCGTTCGGTCAGTGAGAGTGCCGGAGGCCCACATCCCCTGCCCCTCTCCTCCAACCACAGTCTGGCAACGCGCTTGCGAATGCCCTGATGTTGCTAGCGTTTATGGACGATGATCACTTAACATCAGGTGACCCGCCTGTTCATTTGCCTCCTATGATATAAAAAAAAGTAAAATATTGAATGTTTATCTTATATTAACATAATAAGTTCGAATGTAAAAAACACTAAAGTCTCAATCAAATTCTAAAAGCTTTTGTGTTCTTGTACTTGTAGGGAAAACAGTGTAGGCAAGATTTTAATGAAGATAATATTGACTGACTGAAAAGTCACAAAGAATACCAAGGAAAGTTAAAATCAACTAACTGATGAGTGATAAAAAAAAAAAACAAACCTCATTTCACAAAATAAAAGCAGAAAACATGTTGTGCTGACGTTACTTTTGCAGAACAAGAAGTAGATACTATCAGAGTATTAACACAGAAATAACATACAAGTTTGTTAGGAATGCTAACAAAGGCAATCCAATTATTTGTTGCATACAGATGCACGACGCGTTTGTAATGAACATTTTAATGAGATGAGTATTGCAAAGCATAATTAGCAGGTTGTGCTAACTGCTAATTATTTCTTGCAATCTTTTGAACACAACAATATTGAGAACTGACCTTCGCCATTTAGAAGACTGCAAATTGAACTTTACCCGTATGAGTATACTTATGAAGACCGAATTTAATAAGGTTAGAGTTATGATATCCGTAGTTTAAATAACAAGAGGTTTTAATATTTCTCAGAATTTTGATTGTTTTTTTGACTTTAGACAAATTCATTGCAGAGTTATTATATTCAAGATATATAATATGAATAATAAGAATGTAAATCTAACGTCTCTGTACTTTTTTGACATAAGTGAAAAAAATTGTTGGAGGTGTTGTGGTTGGTGGTTGTCACATTGATATAAGATTTTGTGTCACTGTATCGCGCGAGCAGCGCACTCAAGGGCTTCACGCTGACCTACTCTTAAGCTGTTGCCGAGGGAGGCCTAATCTGGTGTGCGGGAGCGAAATTTACCCCCAGACCAAGACGGCGTGATCAGTGGTTACGCGGGCGTGGGCGTGAATATGCTCTGTTTGGAGAGAGGCTAGTACTGATCGTTCGCTGCCGTTATTTTATCGGGAGGATCTATAAAAATATGTCGCGGACGTCTTTTGTAGCGCGCAACGTTGGATACGGTTTCGTACTCTGCGGCGGATACCACTAACAGACTCGAATATTCGAATATTGAATAACATGAAAAGTATACGTACTAGTTTGATTGAATACTAAATGTTACTCGCGAGTTGCATTTTTGTAAAAACGATTTTATTCGTTTATGGTAATTATATTTTTTTAATTAATAACAACAAATTATTTCTACGAGCCCGTAATCTTTTTACTTATTTATGTCACTTCTCTTAAATTTAATTATCACTGTTTAATCTCTATAAAAAAGAACAATGACATTTAGTCGCGATAAAACTCTAAAAAGGCTTCTATTTGCGTGTAAAATCGGTTGAACTCTTCCAGAAATTAGTCTACACAAACAAAAGTACTTTTATTTTATAGATATATATGGATTGAGCAATGAACGATAAAAGTACGCCGTAATTAATCACGTGATCGTACAGAATACTTCAATAGTAAGAATGCTGAGAGTTGTGCGGAGAAGTGTTCGAGATTTTAAAGGATTTATTACTGTAATTAGACATTTATTTTCATGCGTGTACAGATGTTTGTAATCCGTGTGTTTAATGGCACGGAAATCTTCAAGATTGTATGGAATGTTTGTTATTTCTGTTAATTCACGGTCTATTGTATGTATTAGCATAATTTTTTACATTGTCTTTTATCGTATCACTATCTAGTGACGGCGAAAACGAAAATCTATACTAATATTAAAAAGAGGTAAAGTTTGTGAGTTTGTGACGTTGTGATGTTGTGACGTTGTAGGGGGTAATCTCAGGAACTACTGGTCCGATTTGAATAATTCTTTCAGTGTTATATAGCTCATTCATCGAGAATGGTTATAGGCTACATCATCACGCTAAAACCAACAGGAGCGGAGCACAGATGAAAAATGTTTCAAAATCGGGATGTTTTTCCTTTTGAAAACTGTTGCGCGTTATTGTATTTAAGCCACGCAAACGAAACGAAATCGCGGGCAGAGGCTAGTTTATAATATGCTTATTAATAAAAAAAAATCATACTATTATTTAAAAATATATATAACAGATTTACTCTTTTGCCATGTCCTTTTATCATTACTTAGGAATAGGCCTTCATTAGGGATTAGGATCAGTCCATTCTAGAAGTTAGACTTGCTTAAAGACAATTTTTCAGGAGTCTGTCCACCTAATACATCTTTGATAATTTACTGTATATCCATAAACAAATAAGCTAAATTTTGTAAAAGACCAGTATGATTTGCGTACTAGAAATATACATACAATATACAAATGGTTTGAGTCCAGTAAGGGTATTAAAAGTTTTTGGAGTAATGGTGTCACGTTCAACAAAAAGGCTCAATGCACTTTCCTAATTTACAAGATGGTAAGTTCAGGCACCATGTTAAGCAAAACTCTTTTTTTAATCTGTTTATTTAGGAATATACTTCAACCCTTAGAAGCGAAGCAATTACAATGAGTATAATATATTAGAAAGTACGCTAAATAAGAACGAAATAGTACTATAGAACGACACCTGTGTTACCTCGCTAGGTTCGAGAATTTATAGAATTGAAAGCGAGCGAATCCGCAGGGTACAATGGTTTCCTACCAACTAATGAGTTATAATATACATGACCTTATATTCATAATAATTAGTATATCTCTATAATAATAAGTGTTTCGGTAATAACACCTTTCGAAATATTGTTGAAGCGAATGGTTAAAATAAAAAATAGTACTTATAAAGTCGTTTGACCTTTTCACTGAGATGCAATTCATACAATTCAATTTAAGCAACTCATTATAAACTCATTAATGACATAAATGTATCTATAAGGTATTGTGTAATGTTTCAATTATTTTACAAAACGATGTTACAAATAATGTAAATATAATTTTTAAGAGAAATATAATTCAATTTCAGTTAAGCCTATTTATACAATTTCTTTGAAGTACTCTCACTATTGATAATACTATGTATACTTTAGAATTACTGCCTGTAGTAATTTTAAGATATAGCGTATGTAATAAAGGTACTTAGTATTTCCCAAAAAACTTGAGCCGTCACGGGAGGCCTGGCAGATGTGACACATCGAAATTGTTGGAATCGACCGAATCTCAAATTCTCAATGTACACTATAGGTATGCGAGTTCAGTGTGGCATAAGAGATTGCATAGTCGCTTGCGCATGTCATCACGTCGCCACGTCTCACACACTCGCCACGCCAACAATCAAGTTAACACACGCCTATAGATTTTCGATGTTCGCACAGTGGAACCCCGGCATGAGCCAACAAATTTTTCTGAAGTTGCGTACATTTACTAATCTAAATTGATAACAACGGTGAAGATAAACGTCGTAAGGAAATCTGAACTTTAGAAATGTTATTGTAGTACTTCTGTAAGCAGGAGAATATAGAAACATGGATCTCTAGGAGTTTGCGATAACTAATATGTCGTGATCACGGGCTGATGTGATGATTCTGTGGCATGAATATTACTGTAATTCATCCGTCTTACAAATAATATTTTCACTAAAAGATACTTTATTGAATCCAAAATTAACGCATCAAATTTTCCTATACATATTTATGCATTTAAATTTTTAACGACTAGGTTCAATTCCCGTTTCATATTCAAAACACAATAGCCTGAAGTGGGTTTTGTTATCGACAGGCATCCGTTTTCCCTCGTTCAATAGAAGTCTATACTTTGAATTCCATGTACAGTACACATATATAATGCCATTCGCATTACAGATTCTCTTATGTCAACATATATTTTGGTATAAAAAATTATCTCCTTATTCATATCAGTTATTGATACAACAAATTAACTTAGCGAATTCTGTTAGATACATTAATTCATAAGAGCAAGTTTGTAATAAAAAGCTTGGTATTTTAAAAAAAATAGTGTTTAATTTTTTACCACTTTTTTGCCAGAGGCCGTTAAAAGAACTTTACTTTGTATATTGATATTAATTCTAAGATATATTTATATTAAAAAAAAGTGTTATTATTTATTTATTAAGTCATTTATAATATCTCATGTTTATTTATTTGAACGATATTTGGCAGCAACCGAGTGGCAATTTAACACATATCGACATTGTTTTGTATCTCTTAACTGAACAGGTAATTTTTTGTAAACAATTGAAAGCGAGATAGAATTAAGTTCACATATTAACTTTAAGAGATACATAAATGATATAATTCAAAATAGGCTGGTAATGTTTTAACAATATATTATTTAAGAATTAAAAACTTCTGTGCATAAATATCAATACATCAATTTTGGAACGTCGTATTAAAGAAAGTGGCATTTAATCGAATAATTAGTTTAAGATTGTGATGTTAAAAAAAGTTACTTCACTATTTTCTTTAGTTTTGATATGCCCAAATAATGATACAGCGTCACAGGTCGTAGAACTTTTTTGAATAAAAGAAAAATCAAAATTTTGGCATTATTAGTAATAAAGCGAATTCATTAATGATACACGACTGTTTTTAAATAACAAGTTAAAGACTTACCGAGTATTAAAATGATCTTCATCCTAAATCTGTATTTATATCACTGGCACGGTTAAAAAATAGTTTAAGACAGTAAAATTCTGTGATTTTGAATATTTTTTGTTTATATTTTGACGGCGTTCGTCGCGAGTCGACGCCTCGCCGCTTATGTTGGTGCGTCCGCGGCTGGTGCCCCTGGTGGATGGCTTACATTCACTTTCTACGTGGTGGGGTATCCAGGAGATTAGGGAAGCCGAGGGTTTGTTGACACTCTGCGTAACCCATAGTAATTAGTCGGATTAATTATGAAAGAAACTAGACGTATGAACGCCCAATTAGGTTCAAATATATCTTAAATTTTGTCAATATTATTTGGAAATTTTAGATACTCGCTGCTCCTTCTGTGTTATTTTCTTACAATATACTTCATGTACAGAGAAGATAGTAAGCACTTCATTGCTTGCAACAGTTATTCACGGCAAGAAAATAGAAATTACTAGTAGTGCTTATAATAAATTGTAGTTTGTTAAAATTTAGATGATTTTAAATTAAACTAGTTGTACCTGCGACTTCGTCTGTGTGGAACCTTATGTAAAAACAGTGAAATAAAGACATCTGAATGTGCTAAGTCCATTTACTTATCCACTTTTCTTTCCTACTTACGCTGCGTCGTCATTCAAATTAAATAATTTGTGTCCGCTCCTATTGGTCTTAGCGTGATGATATATAGCCTATAACCATTCTCGATAAATAAGCTATATAACATTGAAAGAATTTTTCAAATCGGACCAGTAGTTCGTGATTACCCCCTATAACGTCACAATATCACAACGTCACAAACTCACAATCTTTACTTCTTTATTCTACCGACCCTCCTGATTTAATCACGTCAGCGAACGATCAGTACCAGCCCGTCCCTCGAAACAGAGCGTGCTGGTCTGAGGGTTAATTTCGCTCCCGCACACCCGATTAGGCCTCCCACGGCAGCGGCTCAAGCCTAGGTTCGATCCTTCGGTAGGGAGCCCTTGAGTGCGTTGCTTGCGCGATACGGTGACACACAAATATACATCACTGCTACAACACTACACGATCACCGCCACACACGTGCACGCCTACACGCTTACACATGAAAGTGGAAGGGTTTACTTTTTTCCCTCATCGAACTGAAAAACTCTCAATTTTCCGATATTAAATATATGGAGGAGTTGTTGAGACGTGTATGCTTGGTACACATATACGTTTCAACAACTCATACATATATGAATAGTTAGCTAGGTTAGCTAAGATAGGTCGCGATTTTGCATGCAACAGGCAACAGCCAAGCCGAGGTGTGGCGTGCACCCTTGAGCTGGTTGCCACAATAAAATCGGCTGAGTGCCTTAAGCGCTCGCCTTAGTAGTCCGGTGAAGCTGTTAAGACCTTGCTGGGTCAATAGCGTAGACATTTCGAAAAAAAAAAAAAAAACTTCTTTATAATATTAGTATAGATAAAGATTTCATGAAATTTTTTGTGTCCAACCAAGTGTCTGAGATTTTTTTGGTCTCATACTAAGAAAATGATCGAAATATCTAGTAACTTTTGCGTACAACGACAGACTTATATTATTTTGTTTGTCTCCCTATATTCATTCAAGCCAACGCCTGTGAATTTGTTTTAATGAAACTAGTTTTATTGCCATGAAGAGTACATATTTTTGCTGCATAAATTGTAGAACTTTTTTGCATTTAAATTTTATCATTACTTCTTATCCTGCCCAAACCCCTTACTGTAAGTTACCTCAGCTAAATTTAACCCTCATGGTACCTGTGAAAGACCTTAATCATATGACATATTAGATTTTGCTCGTGGGATCGCTCGCATTTATTTGGTCGCATCATCGCATTTTCTAGGTAGTAGAGCCATGCTGAAATTATTACTGGTTTCAGCATAAATGAGTCGGCTCGTCACCCGACCCACAGAACACCGACGTGAAGTAACAGTGCTTGTATTGTTGCATTTGCTTCGGTCAGTGAGAGCGCCGGAAGCCGACCTCCCCTCTCCCCCTCCTCCTCGTCCTTCCTTCTGAGAAGTAAGACTCAACAATGATGTCCGAATATTAGCAACTTTTATTTTCATAGTTCAATATAAATCGATCAATTATACGCATGATTGGCGGTTTGGCTTTCTTTCTGTCTTGAAATAACTTTCATCCTGAAGTTAAGAATCCATAGCCTAGCCTGTATGTATGTTCCAGGAACTGTAATCAAGCGCCAGACCCTCTTTGGACTTCTTATATCCTTGCACCGCATCGTCACTCAACATTAGATAAATTTATATGCTAAAATCTATGACCAATAACAGTAGAATTAGAAACAGAGATCAACTTTTCTCATTTAAAAGCAAAGAATGTTTCTTATTCAATAAGAAAATTTAGTGAAATCACTTGAACTTAACAAACACTGATGCCTAATTCTGATATGTGCATAGTTCGGTCTAACTTTCGCATAAAATTTACCATCCCACGGTTAGTTATTTATCGTTAATAATAACAACATAACATTTTTAACAAATGTCTCTACATTTTTTTTAACTGAGTACGTTATTTACCTAGCAAGGTTTTAACAGCTTCACCGGACTACTAAAGCGAGGCTTAAGGCACTCAGCCAATTTTATTTGACAACTAGCTCAAGGGTGCACGGGACACCTCAGCTTGGGCTTATACATGCGATTCGTGACCAATCTGAGCTAACCTAACATAGCTAACTAACTATTCATACATATATGAATTGTTGAAACATATGTGTACCAAGCATACATACAACACCAACTTCTATATATATTTCGTATTGGATAATTTTCTAAACTATTTCAGTTCGATAAGGGAAGCAAAATAAAACCTTTTCACTTTCATGTGTAAGCGTGTATGCGTGCACGTGTGTGGAGATGATATATGTAATGTTGTCGCAGTGACGCAGTTTTTATTATTTATTTTATTTTATTTTTGGCAATCAATATATAGATTATTACTGCCACTATCGAATAGGTAATGATACTACAAGTTTCTTGCGGTCACAAAACGGTGGCCGTCTTGTTAGAACTTTCCAGGGAGTCTTTGTGGCAAGTCAGAATCCATGCTCCGTAGTATTATTTCCGATTCACTTCATTTGTGCACAATAACCGAACTATATTACGTAAAACATCACCAATATTACACATTATAGAGCCGAGTAACACGAGATTATGAATAAAACATAAAGTTCACTAGATGTCATTCCAAAATCCCGCCAAAAACTCCTTGTATAGGTATGATGTTTCTCGATTGTAAATGAATTGTAAGGGTTTATTTATAACACAAAAGTAATGTATTTTTGTTCATCTTATTGATTCATAATATTAATACTAATTTTGTTTTTTTTTTTTTTTTATAGGAGGCAAACGAACACGTACGTCACCTGATGTTAAGTGATCACCGCCGTCCATAGACACTAGCAACACCAGGAGAGTTGTTTGGGAGGAGAATGGAGAAAGGGGAAGGGAGGAAAGGAGAAGAGAGGGGAGAGGAAGGAAGGTGGGTCTCCGTCGCTCTCACTGACCGAACGAAACAAAGCAAGGCAAGCACTGTTACTTTACGTCGATTTTCTGTGAGAGGATGGTACTACCCCGGGCGAGCCGACCCATTCATGCTGAAAACAGTACTATACTATGTCGGTACTCACCGCAGCCTATGGACGCCTGTAACATCAGAATGTGTCACATGCGCGTTGCTTACCCCTAAGTAACCTATTTATTTTCCTCTTGAAGTACTCCATACTGTAGTCCCCAGAAAACACTTCAGCAGAAAGCTTATTCCACAGTCGAGTCGTTCGTGAAAGGAAACCTCTCTGGAACCGGACCGTCCGAGACCATTTCGGTTCCAATGTATGAGGATGGATTCCCTGCCGATTACGAGCAGTGCGACGGTAGAAAGTAGCTACAGGCATGATGTTAAACAATTCCTCGGAACACAACCCATTATACAACCGGTAGAACACACATAAAGGGGCGATGTCTCTCCTGTGACTTAGTGGTTCGATACCGTTTGTAAGCTTGGGATCGCAACAATTCTCACAGCTCGTTTTTGCGCTGAGTCAAACGGTCCAAGCTGGTATCCAGGTGCTCCCGCCCAGAGATGGCAACAGTACTCCATATGGGGTCGAACTTGTGTTTTGTATAACAACAGTCTTTGCCCAGGGGTAAAGTACCGTTGCGCCATATTCAGAATACCGAGCTTTCTAGATGCCAGCTTAATCTTGTCTGCCAGATGACTACGAAACTGCACGTTACTAGAAATGTTGACACCAAGGAATCCAATACTTTCTGCGAAGGTAAGCGGTGTGTTCTGAAATTGTGGGGCCACAGTAAATGGAGTTTTTTTAACAGTGAACGCGCAAACTTGTGTCTTACTAGGGTTGAAACGAACTAGATTGTTCCAACCCCAGTCAGATACTTTAAACAATGTGTTTTAGATCTGAGACACAAGTTGTTCACGATTTTCTCCCACAATAGATAAAGGGATCTTTGCATGGCCCGTGTAATATGCATCTCCAGTTCTATCGTCTGCATAACAATGAATGCCATCGATAGATAGCATATCATTGATATGCAGCAGAAATAATGTTGGAGATAGTACGGAGCCTTGCGGGACGCCAGCATTTATGTCCATGCTTTCGGAGCAGCTACCATCCACAACTGCTTTTATACGTCTGCCGGACAGAAAACTGGCAATCCATCTACACAAGCCCTCGGACAATCCGTAATAAGGCAGCTTTGATAGAAGGCCCCGATGCCAGACCCGATCGAACGCCTTCGCTATATCGAGACTAACTGCCAAAGCCTCACCATGACTCTCAATAGCTGAAGCCCATCGATGTGTGAGATACACTAGAAGATCGCCAGTCGAGCGTCCGTGACGAAATCCGTATTGACGATTACTCATTAGATCGCATTCTTCTAGGTATCTCAGGACCTTGGTATTGATGATGCGCTCCAATACCTTAGAGAGCAGGGAGGTTATAGCGATAGGCCTGTAATTCGATGGATCTGATCTATCGCCTTTTTAGGCACAGGGTGTACGTAAGCTGTCTTCCAGGAAGATGGAACATATCCACTGTGATATGAGAGTTGGTATAGGCGCGTCAAAACAGGACACAACTCCGGAGCACACTGTTTGAGCACCACTGCTGAAATGCCGTCTGGTCCACTCGATTTATGAACATCTAGACAGAGTAACTCTCTCCGGACATCTCTTTGTCTGATATAAATTTCCGGCGTGGAGTGTTCGCACTGCGAGAGGGTAGGCGGTACGATACTTCCATTGATGTTCATAGTCGAGTTCGAGGCAAAGAGAGTATCCAGTAAATCTGCTTTCTCTTTAGCGCTCTGGGCCAAGTTATCATCGGCATTTCACAATGGCGGTAAAGATGACTGACAAAAGTTCCCCTCAGCGGCTTTGGCGAGCGACCAAAAAGCACGGCTTCCAGAAGGGTAATTTGCCAGCTTTGCGCCAATTCTGCTAATGAAGTCGAATTTTGCTTTAGATGTTTGTCTTTTACTAAACCTTGAAGCAGCATTTAGCTTACGTTTCACATCAAATGTGTTTGGGTCCTGATTGGTTCGAGCCGTAGTCCAAGCCTTGTAAGCCGCTTGTTTCAGCTTTCTGGCTTTCTTGCAAAGCCGATTAAACCACGGTCGTTTTTTACTCCAGCAGCAACTAGTGAGTTGGGAATATAGTTCTTCATACCGACTAAGATTGTCTCACTGATAGCAGCAGCATACGATCAGGATCTTTTGATGTGAAGCAGAGCTGCTTCCACGGGTACGATGCGTAGAATTCCCGCAAGCCGTCCCAATCTGCAGATTTGTACTGCCATATGCGACGCAAACTAGCTGGCCTGGGGTAATCAGACCGCGCGTATGGCACACGAGTCTGAACTAGACAGTGGTCAGAAGAGCCAAGAGACGCATCCACAGTGATAGAATACCCATCCGGACGAGTTGTCAGCAGAAGATCTAGTAAAGAGCTGGTATGGTCCACGATATCTGGTATTCTTGTTGGAGTTTGTAACAATTGTGTGAATCCATAAGTGAGAGCAAATTCGTAAGCAGATCTTCCTGCAGGATTGGTGGATCGAGAATTAAGCCATTCAACATGATGAGCGTTGAAGTATCCGAATATCACCAACTCTGCAGATAGAAATTGCTCGAGTGCTCTATCAGCCATCAGTTGAAGGTGTTCGAAGAGTCGTGACGTATCCATGTCACCACTGTGAGACCTGTATAGGCACACGTAAGTATGGTCATTAGCTTCATAATTCACTCGCACCCATATGACTGACAGGTCCCTGTCTTCCAGGCAATGCAGGCGGCGATAACAAATATCATCCCGAGCATACATGCATACCCCGGCATGTCTCAGAAATTTGTGTTCGAGCTTGTACCCGGGATAAAGTAAGTATAATTTATCGATCGAGGAAGATATCTGCGTCTCTGTAAGAAATAGGATAGTCGGCTTGGCAGTCTCTAAATGCAGGTGGATAGCATTTAGATTAGAGTGGAGTCCTCTGATGTTACAAAAATCCACTGTCGTGGATAAGGATGCCGCTGTAAAACATTTATTTATTCTTTTTCCTTTTGCCATGTGGGTATACAATAGGTTGATGAGGATTCGTTGGGCTGACAGCTAGGATACAAATGTACGGTGGAAAAGATGTTTTAAAACCTGTTAAAGGGTAGTATAGGTAGTGCGATTTGTCAACGCGGCGTACGGAAGGGCCCCCGATCTCCCCCTGTAGTGGCAGCCGGGTCCACTCCGGTCTCCTCTTCCAGCACTACAAGGATTATGCGCAGATTGGCAGTTCAGCCTCCCAGGGTTGAGATCAAGTGATCCCTGGGTTTGGGAACCCTACTAACCCGCGGGCAGCCAGCGACAAACCGTTTCACCGGGTCACCCTGACCGCCACGCCAACACTACGCGCCCATACATCCCAATAGCCGCGATAACACCGTAGGTCCCCCGCTGTCCAGTACAACGCATCCTCGGAAGCTCTGGCGACCTTACTCACCACAAGAACACAACGCTACTAATAAATAATGTTATTTGGCTGTAGTCTTCTGTAAAGTGCGCAGGTACTTACCCAGACGGGCTGCTCTAAGATTTTTTATTGAACGAGATAAATCTCGTTATTCCCTACCTCTCTTAAAGAGCTGCTCGTTTAGCACCACCCAGGGGTCACGTGTAGGGTCTCGAGGGTAAAACCTACGGACGTGAGCAGCAGTCAACCCCCAAGTAATAGCTTCAACGTGGCTTTACCACCTATCACCTATTAAAATTAAAGGTATGTAGCGCTCTGATCAGGTTCCCTTGGTAATGAGCTGTCATTACAATATAGAGACATTGTCTAAAAGTAACCTGAAACACAAACGCAGTCATATCCAAATTTAAACAAAACTGCTAGAAAAGATAAGTTAAATGACTCATCTGCCAGAGTTATCTATAAATCAAACTATAATGGAGAAATTCGCGTACATTTACTAAATTCATTTGGTTACACTATCGGCCGACGGTAACGGAACGCATTGTGAGAAAACCTAAACCTAAGAAATGTTCTTTTAGTACTATTATATGTGCAAAAACCTAGAATTTTTTTATATATCATAGGAGGCAAAGGAACAGGCGAGTCACCTGTTGTTAAGTGATCACCGGCGTCCATAGACACTAGCAACTTCAGAGGAGTTGCAAGTGCGTTGCCAAACTGTGTTTGGAGGAATAGGGAGAAGGGGAGAAGTACAGGATTTTATTGGGAGAGCGAAGGGAAGAGGAGAGGAAGTGGGCCACCGGCGCTCTCACTGAGTGAACGAAACACACGTTACTTCACGTCGGTTTTTTGTGAAAGGGTGATACTACCCCGGGTGAGACGACTCGTTCATGATGATTAGTTATAGCTTCATTGTGGCTCTACCACCTTAAAATGCCTATAGCCCTATAGTGGATCTCTTAGAAGCTGATGATGATGATGATCGAGGAAATAGTTATTTATTTATTACAGGAATACAAACAAATAGAGCAGTGTATGTTGATTATAGTACAAAAACAAACTAAGACAAATAAAAAGGACTTAAAACAAAATTATAAAATACTACCCAAACACAGTTAAAATTATTTAATTTAATTGCGAAAAAGCACTATATTTTATACAGAAGTTCAATATTAGGTCTCATGAATATAATAAAGCACATTGTAATCCAGATATTAAATAAACAATTCCCTGACAGATAGATAACAATAAATCTGGACGTTGCTGTAACTCAATACTGGTAAGACTAGGAACATCAAATAAGATCCAATCAGAAGACAAACAGAAACAACAATACCATTAATTCAAGTTATGGAAACGAAATACAATCGAACAGCGCTCATCAATTTCATTCGGTAAATAATCCTAGAGAATCATATCATGATTGTAATATCTACAGAGTTTCCAAAGTTTAACAAACAGATAATTTAGTTTTGCATAGCATCAACGTTTTCAATTATCTCCACAGTTTTAGATTTAAATTGGAGTTGAAGTTATTAAAGTATAAATTATAACGTAAATCCCTATACAAAGAGAGATCAGATTTACTTTACATAATTAAGAAAGTTTTTATATAGTACTTAAACTATTTTTTTTGGGCTTAACAGATTCTTGCGGTGTAGTTGTATACAATTTTGTTTCTGCTAAGCTAAAAGGTGCCATGTTAGTACTATGATTTCCTATTTAATTCTTATAATAACCTACGAAATTTTTCATTTCGAAAGGTTTTAACTGTACTTTCGATTATAGTTTAAAAATGGCTGAAACTTGGACTTTGTTGAAATCCGGGTTCTTATAAAGATGTGTCGAGTTATAATTAGAACGCATTCATGTAACTATGTTCTTAATTATTTGTACAACTTGACGTTGTAGCATTTGTGGTAAGAGGGTAAAATCTCAACTCACTTCATGGAGATATTGTAGTTGTAGTGAGTGTATGGAGCAAAAGACGGATATTCTAATATTTTAAGCCAATAGCATTCCAAAATCAAATTAAAATTAAAAAATCTTTTATTCAATTTAGACCCTGGAAGGCTATTTCGGCGCTTATAAAAGTCAAACTACCACTCGGTAGAAAACAACTCAGTCATCGAGATGAACCAGCAACAATCTCAGTCTCGTTTATCTTTTCATGATACATAAATTTACAAACATAAAAAGTTTCATTCAATTTTGGTCGATGTTCAGAGAGGGGCGTCATTTGTAGATGTCGCCAGCGTTCACCAAAGAAATTAAAACCAGCTTGACATAGTTCTTGAACTCGCTATCCGGCAAATCGGTGCTTTGGAACTTTGTTATAAAGCCTATCACTATTACCCAAAAAATTGTTATGGGTCTTAGTGAGCCTGAAACATGAAATAACCAATTTCTATTCCTAGAGTTTAAATTATGTTATCCTCACAAATTTTAATATTTTCTGACAACACAAAAACTCGGTGTCTAATAACAGGTTCACGGTATTTTGAATATAGCTCACCATTTCCTTCGCGAAGAAGTGGATACTCGATAATTTACAAACACCTGCGTAGAAATGAAATTCGTCGATCTTAGAAACAAATATTACATAAATTGAAACAACAACTTGTGCTAGTCCTAAAGTTATGATTGTCTGATAATAGAGAAGACTATTTTGTAAAAAGAGTAACAAATTATCTATAAAGCATTTTATTAAATAACATATTTTACAATATTATACTAGACATAATTTTTTGATTGCAGTCGTGGCTGTGAAGTTGGACTTTGATTATTTAAATCAGCAATCATAAAGGAACTATTGATCCAATCCAATATATAATGCCAATTTAAAAATTATATTGTTGTCTCATAAAATTTCGTGTCGATATTCAAACTCACATAAATTGCTTTTTTTAAGATGTCGCACTTCTTATGGGTTTAATGCAATTTGCCTTTATTATGAATATTGCAGAGAGTATAATTGTTTACAGCTTTTATCGTAAATATTTTTAATACATTTAAGCGTTTTTGAGAAAAGAGGGCAGAGACTGCATTGCTTAGTATAGCAAAATGCAAGGTCAACAAATAGTCCCGATATGCCTTATAAAGTTCATATATTTTCCAAAAAATATAATTATACACACTTAATTTGCATTTTTATTACTTACTGCGTTATATTTAACATCGCATTTCATTAGTCAAATATACATTTATTTAATAACTTGAGTATTATTTTAATTAAAACATTGTTGGGTGAAATATTTCCATTGTATATTAATTATATTTTAAGTATTTAAAAAAAAGTGTGTGTATACTTGTACACGCGTTAGAAGTTTTACTTCTTTGGCTTAACAAAAACAGAAAAATCTTTTCAAAAATTGTATGTTTCGCCTTATTCTACGTTTGTAGGAAAACGACACACAATAGACAATGTATTTAATACATTGAAAGTTTTAAATATTAAAAAAATACAAACAACAAATACAAAGAAACAAAATGTAACTTCAGGGTGTCGGTTTTTCGTGACGGTGTGCACGCGCATCTTAAAAATTTACTCTCATAATTTTTCCCTAACTCACCAAAAGAAGTATATCTTCAAAAAGTGAGTCAATATTTTTTATTCTATTTTTATTTAGGAATAGGTACTGCTTCACCCATTTATTACAATTGAAATTCAAATGTAGGAACGGGAGGGTTTATACACGCTTTAAGAATAAGAAGACCATGATTCTTAATGATCTTCATCTTCGTCATCGTCATCCTGTCGATTGAAAATTTTCAATTCATTATAATTATTTTCGTTGTCTGGATCTTCAGGGATTTCGGGGTCAGTACCTTTAGTCTTCGTCGACATCGCTCTGATCTGGTAAAGCATTGATTTAAGCTTGACCGCTGGTCACAAGCTGATGAACATTGCAACCTTGATTTTATGCATCCACAGCATGAACCACAACCATCTTGTCACTGTAAAATATTTATTAATTCATCTAAAATAGGTGGTAATATTATCGTAATCATTTCAGAAATTTATTGTGCCGTCTGCTACCCCTGTCTGGCGTTCAAATTCGCTTCTAAACCAAGTTTAAATCTGTTTTTCAAACTGACTATGCTATTGGCCTTGCAAGGCCTTTACAGCTTCACCGGAATACTAAGGCGAGCGCTTAAGGCACTCAGCCGATTTTATTCAGGTAACAACCTCAAGAGTGCACGGCGCACCTCGGCTTGGGCTGTCACCGTAGAAAACCTGATCTGACCTAGCTAAACTATTCTAAGTTATTCATACATGTATTCGTTTGTGAATCATCCAATTAAAAATTGCATGATTCGGAAACATTTACATGTATATGGGAATGAAAAGAACTAAATTAGCCGATTCAGTTCGAATAAGGGAAAAAATAGAACCATTCCCACCATTTTGTGTAAAAATGCATGTCTGAGTATTTAAATCTTATAATATATACGGCTATTATGTTGATGACCCGATGCACTTGTTAATGGAAGATTGCATAACTGCACAGGTTTTTTAAGCTTGACTTGAGGAATGATGTATAATCTAAAATGATCGATATTCTCCATGAATTTTGGAGCATTGCATATTTACAAAATAAACAATATTTGTGCACGTTAGTTTTTTTGTTGAAATATTCAATTTAGTTGATCAAAATTGGGAAGTTTTTGTAGTGTTCTAATAAAAGTCTTTTTTTCCTTTTTCAAACAGCACAAATGTTATGTTATAACCACGTACAGAAACGAAATGTGTTTTTGAAACGAGGATTTTTGAACTCTTGGATGAATATATTTAAAGTTGAGCATTTCATTTCGTAACTTTACTGGAGAAAACTTCCCGCTGATATGATTGAGTACGTACAGTTAAAATGACGATTCACCTGTTATCTCTTGACGTTTTGGTCATTCTATAGCTGTTTCAATAATAAGAACATCTGCATCATCTCCGGCCTATTTTGTAGTGATATCAACTGTTTCTAATTTCTCAATAAATATAATAATATATTTTTATTACATCGATATTCTAAAAACTTCTTTTGCATAATTGGTAGGATCATTTCCGTCGAAACCAACTACGGATGGGAGTTCCGATTGGGCATTCAACCTGAGCGGTTGTCTGCTTTGCAGCTCGCCTCGATTTCGATATTTGTGATTTAGTGACGTCAGTTATTGCTTCGCGAGTGCTCGTTCTCATTGTTCCGATCGGGCACACCTGTGCCACAGCTGCATTCTGTTTCCTAGAACTGAGTGAGACCCTTCCTTTCTATTAATTTATTGCTTTAATTGTTTCTTGATATATTTATTTGTTTACTCTTTTTTTTATCTATTTGATTACATATTTCTCTAACTCTTCATTTGTTTCTTAATATATTTATTTACTTTTTGTTTACTTATATAGTTTTATGTTATTTTTCCCCTATCTCGCTCACGTATATATTTATATGTTCACCTATTTTGTTTCGTTTTAAATAGCTCTTTTGATCCGGACACGGGACAGTCTCGTAGTTTTTCGTTTGGCGTGCCCCCCTGCCTTTAAGGCAGGGAGGTTGGATCGCGTCCCCCTCAGGCCACGGAATGGCCCAAAATAATACATTCATAGGACTATGTGACGATTTACTAGCCATTGGCGTCGACAAAATGCCGTCGACGCCATTCTTGCGCGATATTGTTTTCCGTCCATGAAGGATGCTCAATATGTGCCACGCGTTGCTACCGCGAATTCTTTCGCGACCCTCTCGATACAGTCTCTATCGAACAACACCGATATGGGCCTGTTAGAAGCTCCCATACCGAGCTCCAGCTGGGAGACCAGCTCCGATATGGAGCTCGACGTAGCGGCGTCCACCGTGCCGCCCGTGACCTCCAAGTCACCCGCGATTCCCACGCCTTCCGCGATTGAAGATAACGATGACGGTTACAAAATCGTCACGTATAATAAACGTTTTCGCCGCGGTTCACGCTCTTCCGATTCTGACTCGGGCTCCGGAAGTCCAGCGGAAAAACTCCCTTGCATAGAGAGTAGGGTAGATGGCGCCCGGGTGCCGAACGCGGCTACGTCACAAAGCGTGAGGCCACGCTCGGGTAAAACCAGCCCTATCACCACCCCGTCCACGTCCACGCCTACTCCGCTCACCCAGCCTAACGCTGTCGGCTCCGCAGCGTCGGCTAAAAAGCCCCACACGCCGCCCCCAATCACGATCCAAGACAAATCGCAATGGATGTTCATATCCACTGAACTCAAAAAACTAGGTATACACTACACGTCCGCCCTGAACACCCAAGCAGGCATCCAAGTTAAGGTAACCAGCACCGACCATCACCGTAAACTAACCGATTTCCTCCGTAGGCAGAAGATAGGATATTTTACGTATGCATTAGAGGAGGAGCGTCTCCTCCGTGTAGTACTCAGACGCATCCCGGTCGAGATCTCAACCGAGGAGGTTTTAGAGTCCCTTAAGGACAAAAATTTCCCCGTCCGGGAGGTACACCGCATGTACCACCCGCATACAAAGGTCAAATTTAACTTGGTGTTGGTCATTCTTGACCGCACCAAGGAAGGCAAGGACATTTTTAACGTCACGTCCGTGTGCGGTCTCACGGGCATATCTGTAGAGCCCCCGCGTAAGTCTTACGCGCCCTCGCAGTGTCACAACTGCCAGGGTTCCGGTCACTCAGCTAGAAACTGCCACCTGCGTCCCAGGTGTGTAAAATGTCTGAGGGATCACTCCACTAGGGAGTGCTCGCGTACTCCGACCTCAGCAGATCCTCCGAGCTGTGTTCTGTGCGGGAACGCGGGTCATCCCGCGAATTATCGCGGCTGTCCCCGCACCCCGCGCACGCAACGCCCTCGGCAAGCGAGACAGGCCGCCAGAGCTCCTGTCGCTGTCACCCGCCCTCCGCCTCCGCCACTCATGTCCGTGGAGGCCTTCCCCGGCCTGCCGGGTGCCTCCCGCACCCCGGCAGCGCCCGCGCGCACCTCGCGCGTACCACCCTCTGTGCCGCCCGCAACGCAACCCGTGCGGGCCCCTCTGGCCCCCTGGGCTCCCAAACCTCAGCCCCAGGCTCCGAAACCTCAGGCTCAGCCTCCGCAGGCGAAGCCTATTCAATACGACCGCCTCAGCACCTTTTCTTTCGACAACGTTGACCGGATTAGCCAGTTAATGGTCGTGCACGACGTAGTAGACGTCTTACCTTTTGCCGAGCTTCTCGTGACGAAGAGAAGTCAGGATATGCTCAGAGCGTTCGCGCATTTCTCGGCTCTTGCTAAGACAATGAACTCATTATAACAAATCGGTTTAACAATGTTTTCTGCAATGAATAGGGTTAAACCGCGCGGTCTATCTCTTTCATTTTGTAATGCTAGGAATCTCTCAACACAGCGCGATCTAGTAGCTGCCTTCTTGCGCGATAAACAAATAGATATTTTCCTCGTACAGGAAACGTTACTAAAACCGAAAATGCGTAGCCCGCGAATCGCGAATTATAATATAATTCGAAATGACCGTACCACACGCGGCGGTGGCATCCTAATCTATTTTAAACGCTCCTTATATTGTTTGCTAGTAGATCCACCCGCTCTATCCAATATGGAAGTGTCAGTGTGCAGAATATGGATAACCGGACATCCGTCCGTCATAATAGTATCCGCGTATCTCTCGCCGAATAAAGAGTTATTAAAATCCGATTTAGAAGCGTTGTTCTAATTAGGAGACTCCGTCATTATAGCGGGGGACCTCAACAGCGTGAACGTCATCTGGAATAGTCCAACTACTTCTCGTAACGGGAAGATACTGGACAGGTTAGGCAACGATCTAGCTTTTGACGAAATAGCCCCTCCGGAATCCACTCACTATCAAGATAACTGTCGTCCGACAGTGTTAGACGTAGCTCTTTTAAAAAATGTCACGCTTCGGTTACGACTCATACAAGTCATACTATAACTTGACTCAGATCACCGCCCAGTAATATTGCTATTAGAATCGTGCTCGGATACCACCCCTCCGTTGGTCAGGGTGGCCGATTACGCGAAACTCGCGCGTTATTTTAAAGATAATCCGACGTCTCGATAGTTTAGACGAAGTTTAGATAGGATCCCGGACGTGTTGGTGTCGAAAGCCGACGCGGATCTGGCTATCGATTCCCTGGTTGACTATCTTCAGACCGCTGTCAAGGAGACCTCGAAAGAGGTACAAGCGGTGAATGATCGCCGCTTTATACTCCCGGACGACGTAAGAAAGTTGATCACGGAAAAGAACGCCGCGACTCGAGCTCACGACACTTAACCGTCTGTAGAGAATCGCGATCGGTTACGATTATTACGAAAGAAGGTTAGGACTCGTATTTCTGAGATCCGGGCCGACAGATGGGATAGGCTCCTGGAGGACATCCAGCCATTCCACCTGGCGTACTGGAAACTCGCACGAACATTTAAGTCAGACGGGACTATTCCGATGCCCCCTCTCGATAGAGGCCCTGGGTTGCCTCCTGCGTACGATAGTATAGACAAGGCGGAGTGTCTTGCCGCGAGTTTAGAGAAACAATGTTCACCGAACACAGCAAACAATGACCCTATACATATTGGATCGATCGAGACCTCGGTAGAGCACGCGTTAGCGTCCCCGCCAGCTGATACACTAACTCCTATCACTTTTGATGAAGTATCGGATGCCATCAAGCGTCTAAAGCTTAGGAAGTCCCCAGGTCCCGATGGGATCAGGAACGAAGTACTCAGACTCCTTCCTGATCGCATCATAGCTTTATTGGTCTGCATCTTGAATACGGCCATGTCCCAGGGCCACTTTCCAGCCGCCTGGAAGAAGGCCGTAGTGATAGGCATACACAAGCCTGGCAAAAAAGCTACGCTTCCCGATAGTTATCGCCCGATTAGCCACATACATACAGTTAGATACATTAGGTAAATTAAACGAGCGGCTCCTTCTGAACCGTCTTCAGGTTTCTATTACAAATTTAAAATTAATACCAGCTGAGCAGTTCGGATTTCGTGCAGAACACTCTTGCACGAATCAAGTAGACCGCCTCACGGAGTACATTTTCTCTAAATTTAATGCTGATCCGGAACGTAAACCGAAACGCACAATTGCAGTCTTCTTCGATGTCTCCAAAGCCTTCGATAAGGTTTGGCATGGAGGGCTCGTCCATAAATTATGTAAATTTCATGTGCCTGATAAGTTAATTCATATTATCCGTGATTATCTCACTGATAGGACTTTCCGTTTTAAAATGGAGGGAGAACTATCCTATATATAAACTATAACACCCTATACGCTCAGGTGTGCCTGCCACAGGGGTCCATACTCGCGCCCTCACTATTCAACCTGTACATCAGCGATCTACCTCGGTCTCCGGGGGTCGAGGTAGGTTGTTATGCTGACGATACAGTTATTTACACTTCCAGCTGGCGGTCGGACTTTCTTAGAAAGCGCATCGAAAAGGCCGTTTGCACACTCGGTGAATGGTTTCGTCGATGGCGGATAGAAGTTAATCCTGATAAGAGTGCCGCGATACTTTTCGACCCTTCACGACGTAGTAATAACTTTGAGCCCATCAGGCTATATGAAGCCGATATACCGTGGGCCGGCGAGGTCAAATATCTCGGTGTTACATTAGATAAACGTTTAAATTTCGAGTCACATATAGATAGAGTGCGAAACAAAGCCGCTATGGTCTTGGATCGCCTCCATTCTTTACTTTGTTATAAGAGTAAGATGTCCCTCAGACACAAGCTCACCTTGTGTAAGACATGTATCCGTCCCGTGATGACATATAGCAGTCTCGTTTTTGCACATATGTCGAAAGATAATTTTCAAAAGTTACAGGTTCTCCAGAACCGCTTTCTACGTAAAGTTACCGGTGCCCCATGGTACGTTCGGAATAAGGATCTTCACAAGGATCTGGAGATGCCTTCTATCTGGGCGTACGTAAAATCACTTACGATTAGTTATTTTGAAAAAGCCGCAAATCATCCCAGTCCGTTAGTGGTATCCGCTGCAAAATACGAAACCGTACCTAACGCTGCTCGCTACAAAAGACGCCCGCGACATATTTTTACCGATCCTCCCGATGAAATAACGGCAGCGAACGATCAGTACCAGCCTGTCTCTCCAAACAGAGCGTGTTCACGCCCACGCCCGCGTAACCACAGATCACGCCGCCGTGGTCTGGGGGTAAATTTCGCTCCCGCACACCAGATTAGGCCCCCCTCGGCAGCGACTCAAGCCTAGGTCCGTTCCCTCGGTGTGGAGCCCTTGAGTGAGCTGCTCGCGCGATACAGTGTCACAAAAATTTACATCACTGCTACAACACTAAACGATCACCCCCACACACGTGCACGCCAATACGCTTACACATGGAAGTGGAAGGGTTTTATTTTTTTCCCTTATCGAACTGAAAAATCTCTAATTTTCCGATAAAAAAATATATGGAGGGGTTGATGAGGCGTGTATGCTTGGTACACATATGCGTCTCAACAACTCAAACATATATGAATAGTTAGCTAGGTTAGCTAAGTTAAGTCGCGAGTTTGCATGTAACAGGCAACAGCCAAGCCGAGGTGTGCCGTGAACCCTTGAGTTAGTTGCCCAAATAAAATCGGCTGAGTGCCTCAAGCGCTCGCCTTAGTAGTTCGGTGAAGCTGTTAAGACCTTGCTAGGTCAATAACGTAGTCAGTTCAAAAAAAAAACTACGGATGATTTTGAAAGAGCAGCAGTAACTCTTTACTGTTCCTTTACATTCATATTTTAACTATAATCCGAGTATCCGTCAAATATAACAACATAGGTAAGACTATCATTTGTTGCTAAGTATTTCGGTATCTATCCAAAATATTATATTTATTTATTTCTATAAGATGCAATATTCATATTAGATGCATGTAGCATCGGACCAATAGTAATAGAAACAAATTAAAAAAAAATTGTAACCTTGGAAACCTTAAAACACCGAAACGAGGTTTGAGGCGACATGAGAAGTCAACTTTTAGACTGTTGTTTTAGTT
Organism: Antheraea mylitta; assembly: GCA_014332785.1. Taxonomy (NCBI): domain Eukaryota; kingdom Metazoa; phylum Arthropoda; class Insecta; order Lepidoptera; family Saturniidae; genus Antheraea; species Antheraea mylitta. Next base: position 4,643,355 of record JACEII010000023.1, read on the forward strand.
TTAAACAAAGGTTTTTAGAAGTTTAAAGCTTTTAGCACTCATTTCAAAGTTGACCATCTTTCTTCTTTCCGAACTATGTGTGTACTCGTATGTGTGTGAAAACACCTTTAACATCCATTTCGATAGAAAATATTGGATTTTCTATTATACTAAGGATTAATTTAGCATTTTCTACAAAAAAACCTAGCTTCTACACCAACCGGTATAGAGGAAGGCTCTTTTGTAATCCTAACACGAGGTTATATATTTAAATATTACTACGTACTAGTAATTGTAAGTGACCATATTTTGACCATAATAAGAGAGGGAGAAAGAAAAAGGAGTTTGTTTTTTTAGGAATTAACATCCCAAAAAGAAGCACAAGTTTCTAATGAACCTGACGAAATCATCATTCAATGTACAATAACTTTAATACATATATGTGAGACAAATTAACTCTGTACTCTCGAATTAGCAGTTTCACGTTCGGTATTGGATTACGCAATTAATAACTAATAAATCATGGATGCCATAAACCAGTTCATCGTTCATACGAAGCCGATATGTAATACTAACAACAGCTATAACGAATTAACCAATGATTGAGTATTCCATTTGTGCATTAGTTTAATGTCAGATCCGTAATAAGTCAAGTACAAACAAATATTATTTATCTTAATGACGATTAAAGTGTGAGGGGGCAGGCCTTGGACAATAGTCATTACTGTATAAAGATTGTTTTTAGCTATATTAATGAAGTGGATATTTTTGAAGTTAAACTTCTTTTGGAGCGTTAGGGAATAATGATGAGAGTAAATTTATACGATGCACGCGCACACCGTCACGAAAAACCGACACCCTGAAGTTAGCTATAGTCAATAGTTTGTTTTTTGTTTTTTCTATTATTAGTGTCGATTTTTCTACAAAGTCTAATGATACAATTTTTGAAAAGATTTTTATCTTGTTACGCTAAAGAAGTATAACTTCTAATGCATCTACATAAGTACACACACACTTTTTTTAAGTCGTGGTGATTCGTAGTTTTTTTTTATTATTGTTATTCTGTTCTGCAGACTCTTGGTCCGCACCTTTTTTTGCTTACGTGTAGTGTTTTGTATACGTAAAAAATTGTATCGGTGAGCTTACTTTTTTTTTGCTTTTTAATATATTAAATATTAACTGTTCAATTAATATTAAGTATTTTTGGTTTAATGACGTTATTGTTTTTATAGTGCTTGTATTTCCATTCTTTATGGCCAGTGAACCGTAGTTTGACCGATAGATTAATAATCCGTTGTCCGCAGGCTCGAACCTCGGTATGTTCCAACGAAATTTGCGTAAATTTACTAATTTTAATTGGTAACACTGTCGATTGAAGGTACAGAGAAATGTCGTGAGGAAACCTGAAAACTGAGAAATGTTCTTGTAACACTGTTGTTTGTGGGAAAACAGTACCTGTGGATTTTTAAAGTTTGAAATCGCTAATGAATCATAGGCTCGTTTGGTGATTTTTTTATATCATAGGAGGCAAACGAACAAGTGGGTCACCTGATTTTAAGTGATCACCACCGTCCACAGACACTTGCAACACCAGAGGAGTCGCAAGTGCGTTTCCAGCCTGCATTGGGGGATGGGGGGAGGAAGAGAAAAAAAGAGGGGAAGGTGAGAAGGGGTGGGCCTCCGGCGAACTCGCTGACCAATGAAACGCAACAATGCAAGCATTGTTACTTCAGCTTGGTTTTCTGTGAGACCCATTTAGACTGAAGCTTAATAATAGCTTCAGTGTGGGTCTACCACCTATTTAATTAGTACTTATACCCATAGTTTCCTTCGGGGAGAGTCCTATTGCGTAATCCGGTGAAGTTGTTAAGACCTTGCTGGGTCAATAGCGTAGTCAGATCGAAAAAAAAAGAGAGTCCTATTGCCCTGTAGTGTATCTCTTACAAGTTTGTGATGATGAGATGATTTTAACTAATATAATTCTACCAAAAATCTTTAAAATATAATGTTTGAGTTATTAAGACGTAAGAATGGTGATTCATTGTCTCACAATTAATTAACCAAGCGGCGGTCTTTATTACCGTTTTTTTATTAATGTGCCAAAATTAACTAATATGAGTTTCATTAAGGACAGCGAAAGTAAACGCCGTGAGAAATGTTGCCGCTTTGAGTTCTCAAACTGTATTATTACTATATAGTGAAGAAACTGAGGACTCCGACAGATGTATCAGCGTTTGAAATCATCAATAGGTTGTGAATTAACGTGATATCTAACTCGGATCTCACGATTGTGAGACATTTACGGTCATTTATAATGAGATAATTTTATCATACTTCAATGTTATATCCTTTGCTGTTACAATTTAAACTAGGATCTGAAAAACTTTTACAAAAGTGCAACAATGTTTTCTGTTATTGGAATAGGATGCTACATTTTTACCATTGTTTATAAAAAAAATATGTCGGAAATAGTATTGACAAGATGGTATTCAAAATATAATGACGTTATGTTTGTAATTTTGTCCGAATTATAACTTCTTAACTAATATTATGAATAAGTGTGTGAAAGAACAGTATTCTCGAGGGTTACGTTAAATTTAAATTAAGTGAAACGAAGCCACGGGTAAAAGCTAGTAAGTAATAAAAGCCAGTAGCTAAATCTGCATAATTAATGGGTAATTTAAAGATTTTAATTTAAAAAAATTAAAATCTGCGTAATTTAAAGGCATCCTGTATATGGTAGACAACCAATAGTAATGAGGTATGCTAGTAGAAGTTTAGTACAGATCAATAGCAGATCATAATTAGAAATTAGGTTCTTTTTTTATATCATATGGAGGCAAATGAACACACGGGTCACCTGTTGTTAAGCGAGCACCGTCGTCCATAGACACTAGCAACCCTAGAGGAGTCGCAAATGCGTTGCCAGCCTGTGTTTGGGGGAATGGAGAGAAAAAGGGAGGGGTTAGAGGAGAGGGGAAGGGAAAGGAGAGTACAGGAAAGATTGGTTTCCGGCGCTCTCATTTACAGAACGAAACGCAACAATGCGAGCACTGTTACTTCACGTTGGTTTTCTGTGAGAGGGTGGTGCTACCCCGGACGAGCCGACCCATTCATGCTGAAATCAGTAACAGCTTCAGAGTGGCGCTGCCACCTACAAAATTAATACGCTAGCTTGGACAATAATATGGTAACAATAACCACTAAGATGTGAATAAGTAATGTAAATATACAAAACAATTTGTTCTTTTATTCAGTATATAACCAGCGGTGATGTGTTTTATATTCTATGAAGTTGCACGTCTAACAAATCTTAACCCAAACTATCCTTTACAAAAACAACCTATCTTCTACTTACTGTTCGGTTTATTAGTTATTTAGTGCATAATTCTTATTACATTGTACAATTAGCACGTAATGTTATTTCAACATCGACTAATTGTACAGTTCCGATTACCCAACAAATTTTATTATTAGACAAGCGATCGAATTCACGGAAAAGTATTAATTCGTTAACTATTATGACATAATAATTTACGGTAACTACGCACGCGTTATTACGTAGGTTTTGTATTGAGTTTCGTAGTCCTTTTTTAACAGTTACAATTGTATTGATCAATTTGAGGGGTGACTTGCATTATTGTTATTTAATTTTTTCATAACTTCCAAATATGAACTTCTTTATTATCAATACGATTCTCAGATAAACGAGTATATAGCCAGTTCTAAATAAACTACATTCTTAACCAAAGATATTGAATTAAGCATTTCATGGTTTTGAATCAATTAAGATTTAAAAACCAGCCAGCATGATCCACAAAGAACAAAAAGGAATCAGCAGACTCGTGGTTATGATTACGATCGTTTAGTGGATATTCTATCGGTCAAGATGATTCTTCGTTATCCAATCGATAATATTAATAGCTAGTCTCTGTCCACGACTTAGTCCGCGTGTAATAGTTACTTTGGGCTAACGGTAACATGCAGCGGAAGCTCTCTAGAAAATGATTTTTTTTATATCATAGGAGCAAACGAAGAGGTGAATCAACTGATGATAAATGATCACCACCGTCCATAGACACCAACAAAAGCAGTGGAGTAGCAAATGCGTTGCCAACCTATGTTGGCGGAGAAAGGGGGAAGAATAAGTGAGATCTCCGACGCACTTACTGATCAAACGAAACGGAACAATGGAAGCACTTCACGTCGGTTTTCTGTGACAGGATGGTACTACCTCGAGCGAGCCGACCCATTCATGCTGAAACCAGTTAAAACATTACTAACAGGAAACATTATTAATTACTACTCCGCTTCTATTGACCTTAGCAATTTTATATAGCATATAACCTTCGTCGATAAATGAACTTTATAACACTGAAATAATTTTTCAAATCGGACCAGTAGTTCCCGAGATTACCCCTTACAACGTCACAAACTCATTATACTTTATAGGGTCTAACGTTTGACGTCAATCTGATCTAATTTTAAATGAAGAGGTTTTACAAAATGATAATACGCTAAACCTAGAGAGACTCGGTGTTATGACATAAAGTTAAATACGTATTTAAGACTTGCTTTAAAAAGGTTTCGTACTAAATGCATCGCGCTCGCCCGAGGCAAGTTCGCGTTGTCCTTTTTTCGCAAGTATAACCTAACCTAACTAAAGCGAGACAAAAGAGCAAGATGGCGAACATTCAGCGAGCGCGGTGCATTTAAAACGTAACCTTTTTAAAGCAAGTATTCAATACGTATTTAACTTTTTTGTAATAACACCGTATAGCTTTAATTTTAGCTGTTGGTATTGTTTCATAAGTGAGTAGCAGATTTTCAACTCAATTTTCAACTATTCAGAAGAGAATTAAATTAAAATTAAGTTATTAAAAATCACCATTTAACGTTGTAATATATTTATTGTGCTGTAAAACCCGACAACTTTTAATAGTTCGCACTATTTGTACCTATCATTTGTAAAACATTTCATCATTAATATGTGATTTAATCTAACCCAGTTTATTTTCAAGTACGAAACAATAGTTATATTTACCTTGGTCTAAATTATACCTAAAATGGATCTGAGAAATAAAACTAGTTTGATTTGATTACTGTCATTTAAATTGCAGTTTATGAAATTAAACAGTGAATAAGTTACAACAGCCCGAATGTTTTGGATTATCTTGCGAAACATTAAAAAAAATGTAACTTAAATTATAATAATGGACAGACATTATTATTTTGGTTCTAAAGTTTTAGAGTCGAAAATAATTGTGCCAAATGATAGAATACAGAATCCAAATCTTTTCTTAGACTTAAAAGTGCTATAGGCTCGCCTTAGTAGTCCGGTGAAGGTGAAGGTGAAGTGACCTTGTTAGGTCAATAGCGTAGTCAGATAAAAAAAAAGTGCTATATCACTGTTACTAAGTCAGAACGAAAAAAAAGGGCTATACCACTGTTACTAGCTAGCTCTTGAAATTGTCAACAATTTTCTATAATTTTTTTGTGTCAAATTAAATAACTACTACCTAGTATTCTAATACCAGAAATGTTAGAGCTATACGCCATGTAAGATGACTTCACAATTTCAACAAAAAAAAATCAATAACACTATAGCATCTACAATACTAAGATGTTACAATTATTCATCAGTGGTATTAAATTTTCATGCAACATATTAATTTGCTAATTCAATATTTAAGCTATAGCTTTAATATTTATTAACCAATAAACGATTACAGAATACAAATTGGTTCAATATTACTATATTATATTATGAAATGGTATTCTTAACACTTAATGGTAACACCTTTTTAATTAATAACATGAATAATTCTCAAAGTATATATTTATATTTGTGTTGCAAATTTAATTTGAATTCTATTTGGAATAATATCTACTCCGTAGAAGAACTGACAATAAAATGTAGAGCATTTCTTAATTGCTGATTAAGTTCACTCGCTAAATGGAATTATACTCTATTTTAACTGGATCCCTAAATCGTAAGAGAAAATTGCATATCCTAAAAAAGGCATATTCACCAGCAGTTTGTAGAATCTTCTAAGTAATATCATCACACTAAACTTATTATTTTATTGTTTAAAATTTATACCACTTTCTAACCATTCTCTCGAAAAAGTGATCAAAATCAGTTGACGGCTAAGAAATCTGGAGCAAGTACATAGGTAATGAAATTTGCAGCTATATTAGACCAAATTTAAAGGGACCGCAGACCTAAAGGCTATATATATCTATACTAATATTATAAAGAGGTAAACTTTGTGAGTTTGTGACGTTGTGATGTTGTGACGTTGTAGAGGGTAATCTCAGGAACTACTGGTCCGATTTGAGTAATTCTTTCAGAGTTATATAGCTCATTCATCGAGAATAGTTATAGGCTATATATCATCACGCTAAGGCCAATAGGAGCGGAACACAGTTTAAAAATGTTTAAAAATCGGGATGCTTTTTTCCATTTGAGAACGCGAATGAAGTAGCGGGTAGAGGCTAGTTTAACGAATAAATTTATTGGATAAAATTTTACAGTCGGACTGAGAACTTTATCCATTTTAATGTTTTCATTTAATTTTTAATTTCTTCAATAATTTTATTTTAATACAATACTTCAAAATCTTTAATATTTTTCTTCTTTTTCTCTTTATTTTTTTCTTTAAAAAAAAGCATGTCCTGTTATTTCACACGCGTTTTTTGTTATTTTTATATTCTTGTTGCCAAATATCTACACGTACTTGTCTTTGAGGTATAAAGGGGTGTCGAATAACATCATAAGACTTGAGACACCCAAGCCAACCTTACCTGTACGTGGTGTATCCTGCTGAATAACGAAAGAGGCAATGGCGAAAGCGGGATGGTAGGGTTTTACAGCCTGACTGGGTCGCAACCACCATGTAGGTATTTGACGAAAAAGCCCGTAATAGTGATTTACTTCTGCGCGTCGCGTTTCGCGATCAGCCTATGCATATCCAGCTTTTTGCAGGCCGGCATGATAGTGGCGACCAGCGATGCATAGTGTGTCACTCGGTGGTCGCTATTGTTTTTGGATTGTACTGTGCTTACCAACAGGCATAGTGCAGTCATTTTGCCGTGCTACAATAATAAAAAAAAAAACGTAGGTACTAATTTACATAGCGACCGTTTGCACGGTATAAATGTTACTCCGCTGCAGTGCAGTCTGTTGGCAAGTTGTAGTAAAATAAATATAATGAAAACATTTTTCATTAAAAATACTTAAAGAAGTTAATGACATAACATTTTTTTTTAATAAAGACAGAGTTATCTTCTATCTATACATATAATAAGAATGTACATCTAACTTGTTAAAGGCAAATTTAAATATAATAAAAGGTTAACTTTTTACGTTTTAACTTTCAAACAAAAAACGCACAGACGACTCAATTTTTCTTTCTAGTGTCTATGGACGGTCGTGATCTCTTAACAACAGGTGATCCACCTGTTGGTTTACCACCTACGACATAATAAATAAATAATAATCTCATTTATCGTAACACAGTTTTTTATTTAGTATGCCTATTCTGTGCATACACAACACATCTCTTAAAACGAAATTCTTATCAAAATAATAGTTTTCTAAAACAAAAAAATCATTGAAGATGTCTTTTTTATTTTTTAGATAAGTTCTAAAAAAATGTGTCTAAGAAAGAAAAATTAAAAAAAATCGTGGAATCGTGGGTCTCCTAGTCTTGCACGATATGCACACAACGACAGATCTCTATCATATTATTTATATACAGTTATAACTCTTTTTTCAAACATAAATATTATAATTTAAGAATTTAATCGAGTTTTATCAAGACCATTCCAAAAAAAAACTTATTCTAATATACCCTACGATAGTTAATTACCGTTTTGTAGCAATACTCTGGCCGACTTATTGTAACAATCTTACCTAACCAGCCTCGCTGCATAGGTAGAACAAAGACGTATACGCTTTGTTCGACAAAGCAAACGGTTTCTGAAACTAGGCTACAAGAAGCCTTGAGGGTGCGTTTATATTGACTTCGTAGTTATATGGCATAGCTTCCCTGAAGGCAACCTAATCTAAATTAGTCGCTCTATGCCCCCGGAGAAGTTTAAAATTAAAGTATCATTAAAGTTTAACATTTTTGAAGTTATACTTCTAGTTGTTGTTGTTATACTACGTATAACATCTATAATTCGTGTACATAAGTACCCACACACCTTTTTATATATTCGCAAACTTATCTAGTATTCCTTCACAAATACGCATCAGTCAATCTATCAACTTTGGTAAATTAATTATTACACTGTATAAAACAAAGTCCTCTGCATGTATGCCTGTCTGTATGTCTGTTTGTGATAAACTCAAAAACTACTAAACGGATTTTCTTTTTTTTTTAAATGGCACGGCAAAGTGACTGCACTGTGCCTGATGGTAAGCACAGTGCAATCCAAAAACAACGGCGACTGCCGAGAGATACGTCATCCTTCGTCGGTCGTCGCTGTCATACCGGCCTGCGTAAAAGCCTATTCAAGTTACGCTTGAAGGACCCCATATTGTAGGGAGGAGGGAACACACTAGCCGGGAGATTGTTCCACAGCTTCACGGTACGGCATATATAGGATGTTGCGAACTTTTTAGTTCGTGCCCATATAGGGTTTACCGTAAAACTGTGGCTCCGTAGACCAGCGCGCGTGGTTCGGTTGTGAAAAGGAGAAGAAGGGATTAAATTGAACAACTCTGCAGAACACTCGCAATGATACAGACGGTAGAACACGCTCAGTGAGGCAATATCCCTGCGCAGTTGAAGCGGCTCTATAAACTCTGTAATGTCTGCATCATTAACAATGCGGACAGCCCGTCTCTGCAACCTGTCCAAGGCATCCAGTAGGTACTTGGCGGAACCGTCCCAAAGGTGCGAACAGTATTCCACGCAAGGTCGAATATTCCACTCAAAGCCGCATGCATGCGAGTTTCACTAGTTGATAGAGTGATTCACGAGGAAGGTTTAGGTATATAATTTGTTTATATTTTTTATTTATCAGGGCAAAAAAAACGTCCGCCGGGCCCGCTAGTTACGAGTTTTTGGAGAGATCTTAGTTACGTAATTGCTTTTATATTGTATTCATAGTCTCGTGTTATCTAACTTTATATTTTGTAATATTGGTGGCATTTTACATAATATATCTAGATTATTCTGCACAAATGAAGCGGATAGGAAATACTCGGAATACTACGGCACATGAATCCTGAGATGCGACAAAAACTCACTGAATAGTTCTAATAAAGGAGCCACAACTTTGTTAGAAAAGTAAAATCATCACAAGACACTAGTAATATTATTACCTACTCAATAACGTCTGCAATAATCTAGACGATTGGACGCCAAAACAAAAATATCAAAAAGATTAGTCCATAACCCGAAGGGATAGCCTAATCGAGAGAAGTAAAACTAAACTAACCATATAACAATTATAAATCTATCCTAACAATAATTAAATGCGAATATGTGTTTGTTTCCTAGATGTTTATAGTCTATTTATTAAAGACTAGCCTCTGCCCGCGACTTCGTTCGCGTGGAATAGATAACGCGCTAACTAACGCTAACACGCAGCGGAAGTTCTCAAGAGTGAAAAAAACCCCGAATTTTAAACATTCTCTATTGGTGCTCCGCTTCTATTTGTCTTAGAGTGATGATATATGGCCTATAACCATCCTCGATAAATGAGCTATATAACATCGAAAGAATTTTTCAAAATAAATTGCGTTTAACAATGCAGTGTTAGTGGAATTGTGTATTAACTGTCGAAGTACTGGCTGATTATAAATCTTCAACCACTTGTAATTTCCTACATTACGGTAACCCTCCATCCTCCATCAGAACGTAACTGTTTAAAACTGTTTTTTACGATTATTTTTAATACAATATATAAAACCTGTTTGCAGAGTCATCTATGAGAACAAATTCGGAACTAATTTGTATTACTTTACTACTGCCATCTAGTAAACGTATTGAAAAACATTTATTTCAATCAAATATTTTGTCTTACATTATTTTGACATCATCTATCTCTTTGCAAATATTTATACTAGATGGTTCTTTAAGCATTTTTCGTAGTTTTATTAACAGAAATATATAATTTCTTTTATTCTAAACCATTGGGCCATTTTTTTTCAAACGATATTGTTTATATTAACAATACACATATTAACTTATTCTATTAGTAACCCGTTTCGTACAAGTCCTTCATATAAGTAATTGACATAAGAGAATACATATTTTATTTCGAATTCGAAAACAGAATTTGAAATACTTCAAAAATCATTACAATTTTTTTAATCAAAGCTGTCAAATAAATTTTAAGAGCAATTATTATTCTATGAAGTTAAATCTATCATAGTTGCAGTATAGAATTAGTTATGCTAAAATGTATGTCAAAATATATGGGACTTACAGACTTACATCTGATTTAAAATGTAATTAAGCCTTTAATGACCTCTGATATCTAAGTAAGTACATATAAATCGTCAAAAGCAAAAATGTCTAAGTGTCAGTTTTTTGGTTTGTCTCGTTTGAGAAACAAGAATAGTAAAGCATTTCGTATGAAACCTTTTTTTAACCAAGTATTTAACTTTTTTGTAATTACACCGATTATGTCTTCCAACCAATATAATAGCAACGATTTTTGATGAATTATATGTATACTTATCATTGGTCAACGTTGAGCTGCCTGTATCAGAGGTGTCGCCGTGGTTTTTGGATTGTACTGTCCTTACCAGCAGGCTAAGTGACATCACTTTGTTATGGTCCGATTAGGCCTCCCACGGCAGCGGCTCAAGCCTAGGTTCAATCCCTCGGTAGGGAGCCCTTGAGTGCGTTGCTTGCGCGATACGGTGACGCACAAATATACATCACCGCTACAACACTACACGATCACCCCCACACACGTGCACGCCTACACGCTTACACATGTAAGTGGAAGGGTTTACTTTTTCCCTTATCGAACTAAAAAACTCTCAATTTTCCGATAATAAATATATGGAGGAGTTGTTGATGCGTGTATGCTTGGTACACATATACGTTTCAACAACTCATACATATATGAATAGTTAGCTAGGTTAGATAAGATAGGTCGCGATTTTGCATGCAACAGGCAACAGCCAAGCCGAGGTGTGCCGTGCACTCTTGAGCTGGTTGCCAAAATAAAATCGGCTGAGTGCCTTAAGCGCTCGCCTTAGTAGTCCGGTGAAGCTGTTAAGACCTTGCTGGGTCAATAGCGTAGACATTTCGAAAAAAAAAAAACTTTGTTATGGTAATATTTAATATAATATGATATTTAATAACATTATGCGAAAGGTAACTACATAAGTACATTAATTATTATTTTTAAACACCTTGCGATATACAACCGAATGCTCCCCATGTTAATCCTGCCCGGAAATAGGTCATTTTCTTCCTACGTTTGCGACTTTTACACGCGAATGAGATTTGTTTTCATTTTCCGATACACTCTTAAGGCTTATGAGTAATCGAGTTTTTCCCCTTTCACATTTTCCATGAAGGTAACGAGAATTTCATGTTATGAAAAGCTTTTATTCTATTCTTTAAATAGAAAAATATTCTAATGTAAATATAAATATCGACTTGATTGTTTTTTTTTTATTATGAGCACAAGTTGCTTTGTCAATTACTTATTCTTATACGTTAAGTACGTTCATTTATATTTACTTTGGAAAGTTTTATTTATTTTTATATCACAGGCGGCAAACGAACAGACAGCTACATCAAAGGAGCCGGAAGTGCGTTGGCAGCCTGTGTTGGTGAGGAAGAGGGAATGGGGAAGTAGGGAAAGGATAGAGGGTGAGGTGGGCTTCCGACGCTCTCTCTAACCGAACGAAACGCAACAATGCAAGCACTGTTACTTCCTGTCGGTTTTCTGTGGGCCGGGATATTACCCGGATGAGACGACCCATTCTTACTGATACCAGTTATAGCTTCAGCGTGGCTCTACCACCTAATGCCTTATAATAAACTAGCTTTTGCTCACGGCTTCGCTTGTGTTAATGTAAATTTGCCATATCCCTCGACCATACTGTTTTTCTGAATAAAAATCACGGGCAATCAAACCCCAGATTCTATATAATTTGTATTTAAACATAAGGGTCAAGACTGGTAACAAAGATGCTGTATATAAAAGTTAAATTATTAATCAGTAAACATACGCGGAACTTTGTTTGCCCGTAACAGAATTCATGAGTGAATTTATACGAAATTAGATTATTGTTAATCTCTTACCAAATATGAAAAGATGGTGGCTTAGTTGATAGAGTGTTCGAAGAGAGCGTCGATGTTCGTAGGTTCGAATCCTTGAAACCGAGTCTGAACTTTCGATGAAGGCAAACACCGTAATGAAACTCTATCATAATGATAAGACCTTTTGATGAGAAACATCTATAGGCAGAGTGTAAACTCCTAACACATAAAATAATTGATCAAACGCTAACCTGTAAAATATAATAAAAAAATATCAGTATTGTGTTAGTTACTATATAGCAATTCTAATTGCATGATCCAAAAATGGATACATGTATAGCTTAGCATAGTTTAGCTAGGTCAGATCGGGTTTTTTCGAGGTAACGGCCAAGCCGAGGTGTGCCGAGCACCCTTGAGCTAGTTACCAAAAATAAAATCGGCTGAGTGCCTTAAGCGCTCGCCTTAGTAGTCCGGCGAAGCTGTAAAGACCTTGCCAGGTCAATAGCGTAGTCAGTTCGAGAAAAAAAAAACTCGGTAAGTGAGCTATTTAACACTGAAAGAATTTTTCAAGTCATATCCGTAGTTCCTGAGATTACCCCCTACAACGTCACAAACTCACACGGTGTTATTACAAAAAAGTTAAACGCTTGCTTTAAAAAGGTTACGTTTTAGATTTATCGCGCTCGCGGTATGTTTCGCCATCTTGCTTATCTATTTTCTCGCTTTGGTTACATTAGTGCCAAGCCAAAAAAGGATAACGCAAACTTGCCTCGAGCGAGCGCGGTGCATTTCGTGCGAAACCCTTTTTTAAAGCAAGTATTTAACTTTTTTGTAATAACACCGACAAAGTTTACCTATATTAGCATAGATTAAATAATTTTAATAAAAAATTGTGGCGGGAGTTATCACGCCACGATATTAAAAATACCTTGACAAATTATAAACCTAAACCTTTCTCATGTATCATTTTATCTACTGGCGATAAGCGGACGAAAATCCATTCAGTAGTTTTTGAATTTATCGCGAACAGACAGAAAGACGTGGTAGAGGACTTTGTTCTATAATATTTGTTTTAAAATAGTAAAAGAGCGTACTTTGTTTTAATTAATTTACTATTAACAGATCTAATATTTATAATTGTTTCATAGTCATAATTGCATGGAAGGATGACAGACAAATTGTTCTGTAATTTGGACGAATACTTGCTATGTATATGTAGAACAATTGTGTTTAAATAACGATATATACTAGTAATTTATCTTTATTAAATACTTTGTGTATTCTTTTTAACGCCAAATATAAGTATGTATATATAGAAGTATATCTTATAGAAACAGAACTATGGTAAAGATCCTATAAAGACCTTTCCAGGTCAACAGCGTTTACATTTTGAAAAAAAAAAAGAACTATGGTATATAATTATACTAGAGGGTCAGGCGGACGTTATCTTGCCTTGATAATATAAAAAAAAATTCAACCGCAACGCCACCTACCTGGTCCGATCTAAATCATTCTCGGAGCCACCACATACACCAACACACACCCAAATTTTCATCAAAATCGGTCCAACCGTTTAGGAGAAGTTCAGTGACATATACACGTACAAAAGAAATTTATATATAAAAGAAGGATATTATTCATTACAATTTTATTAATGTTTACAAATTCGTAAGATTAATTAATAATTTTCTAGTACAATTATAACACACACTTATATAACAATTTCTCTAACTTTATACATAGATAATACATGAATTTTGGGAATAAATTTATCATTGTCAGGATTTAAACAGATTGAATATTTAATTGTATATATTTTTCAAGCTTAAATCATAACTATAGTATATTAAACCCATAATATTCTAAAAATTTTGTCTATGAAATTGAAATGAATAGATGTACTCATAAGGAGTAAGTTATAATTGATCTTAGAGCATTTTTGTACTAGTGGAACCCAAAAATATTGTAATATTCTATGGTATAATACATTACTTTTTGGTCTTATTCACTAATATTCCACTAAGCAATTATGCTGTTTTTTAAACGCCCCTTTTTACTTCATTCATTCAAAATTTCCCGAAAAACCAAGAATACCTCACTATATTGTAGAGTTATATAACAAATAGCAATTACTAAGATAGTTGTAAACATTTCTAAGAAGATTTTCATTTTAAAAACAAATTAAACAAATGATTTGTTCATTTCAAGTTCTAAAAATTGATTGATACAATTACAATTTATATGTATTTCTTTAGGCTTATCTTACTTCAACATTAGCACAAAAATTTGTAAAGCCACAATTACTAATTAATTAATTGTATGTAAGGCAGAGATTGTATTGTTTTGTGTCTATACAATATGTTAAGTTGTTATTTAATGTACCATATTAAATAGTATACTTTTGAAATTATAATAATAGGAAAGGGGTTAATAGAACCAAAAAAATACTATATACCATATGAATAATTACGGAGCGAATGGTCATAGTTTTAAGTCGAACTTTCAGTAGTTCTGACGTGATTGAACTTCTAAGGAACTGTATTTTCACTAAACGAGCGGATATTAAATAGTTATGTTATAATTGATCAATCCTAACCGCATGCCTCTACCAAGTAGACAACAAATACTGATCAAAATTTTAGCGATAGTTTATAATGGCTTTCTGTATATGAATTAACACACAGTTGACAAATATTAGTAAGTATTCTTGAAACTCGACTATTGTTCGAGCGTTCCAGTAATACGTAGGCACTAAGGGGGGAGTGAGGGTTAGTATGATTTGCTAAGTCTTGATGAGTAAGCTTAGTAAGGCGCGCGGTTTTACCCACTGAGCTAGCATCTATGTAACCACTATAAGTGCATTTCACTGTAGGCGATATATTTTTTTTTAGGCTTGTTAACTGCTGCCCATGAATCAATTTTGAAACTAGAACAGATTAAAAACTAGTTATGTAAATATTTACGTAAGCATGGGAGTAAAAGCATTGCTTATTTTTGCTGACCAGGAGGCAAAAATTTTTCTTACGCAATATTTGAGCAACCCCACATGTATTAGAATAAATATGTATACAAACATTTAAAAATGATTTTACGTTTCTCACAATTTCCTATTTACGTTGGAGAGACGTATAATACATTCTATTTGTGTTACTTACTACAATATACAGAAAAACAAGAATGGGTCCTTAAATGTCAAAAATTTTCAGAATTACCCGATTTGTCCTGTAAATCGTATTTAATTGTATAACAAATAGAAAAATCTATAACAGGATGAAGCACAAATTATTTTCCTTTTCCTACCAAACAGGATTGAAAAATAATTTTAACTGAAATTTAGTTAGTGGCAGCTAAATGGAAGAATTCACGATTTAAGAATTACGCAAACAAAGCTTAACTTAATTTGTAACTTAAGATCAGTTACAAAGAAGGTGCAGACAGGGATGCTTCTGGCGGATTGTGATTGTTATGAGTTTCTTAATGAACGTGTCGGTAACTCTAGAGTCTGGATCAGTGTTTCCTAACGTGGGGCCCACGTCCCTCCGAGGGGCAATCTAAAAATCGACACGACTTTAACCCTTTCGCTTTGGGTTATTTAAATATAATGCTAAATATCGGTGACAAATTTAACAAAAAAGGCAGATACTTAAAAAATGCTGTTAATAATTATTAGGTATAATTTCGTTTGACGTTACCAAAATATCAACTGGGTAATTAGAGTCGTCAAGTCATTATATGTATTGAAATTTTACTTACGATGTTTTGATGACAATTTCATAGTGATCTCTTTCTAAAACTTATCATTTCTATTTATCTTAAGTGAACAAAACAATTTTTAAAAGTAAAAAATTATGTATGGGGTAGCATAAAAATTTTAGAAATGTTAAGGTGGGGCATGGCCTAAAAAGTTTGGGAAACACTGGTCGAGATGGTTGGAGACGTACACTCACCGCTAACAAGTTCTTATACAAAACAATTCACAATTTAATCTCAAAGGTCACAGTACAAAAAGATTAATAAGGTACAAAGCCTTTTAACTATAAAACACTATTATAATAAAGCTATATATTTTTATCCGTTAGTATATTTAACAACTATTTAATTACAACATTATTTAAAAAAATAAAATAACTAACCGTATAAAAAATAACTAAATCACAATTTAGGTAACTTTAACGCGCGCGTTTTTTAGAATGGTTATACATTTGTCTATAAAATATTTACTTACTAATATCTAATATTACAAATATATTTATTAGGGTAATTCGGTAGAATAATAAACTATATTAAGATTCAAATATAAGTAATCCAAATAAATCTCAAACCGTTTTAAAAAAATACAATCACATTCATTGATGTGGTAAATATTCAACACTAATTACATAGTGTTATATTAATTTTAACTTATTAATATAATTCTTTAAAAGCACAAAAATTGACCCTACACATCTCATTAGTCACATCTGTACATTTAAAAAACAAGTACAGCGTTATTACAAAAAAGTTAAATACGTATTAAATACTTGCTTTTAAAAGGTTTCGTGTTAAATACACCGCGCTTGCCAAAGGCAAGTCGCGCTATGCTTTTTTCACAAGTCTAACCTAACCTAACCAAAGCGAGACAGAAGAGCAAGATGGCGAACATTCAGCGAGCGCGGTGCATTTAAAACGTAACCTTATTAAAGCAAGTATTCAATACGTATTTAACTTTTTTGTAATAACACCGTACAAGTGTAATTAACCTTACACCATATCCTATGAGAATGTCTCTGGATTAATATATTAATTATTATCGTACACGAAAAAATTGAGCTAAAAATACTTTTAACCACATTTTGAATTACTTCGAATCGAAATGCTGCTTCTCGCAATTCCTTCGTTTCCCTAATTGATGACACAGCTGAGGCGAGCCAACGATGTCCCCGAGGAAAACGCTCAGCAGATAATATTCTTTAGCTTGATCTGGAGAACGTTTATACTGACTGGAAAAAAAATATCTATTAGAATTTATCACATATAAGCTGTAAGATACCCTCTACAGGACCATAAACCCTTTTATCCTTTTTTTATTGTAGCACAGCGAAGTAATTGCACTGTGCCTGATGGTGAGCACAGTACAATCCAGAAACAATGGCGACCACCGAGAGACACGCGATCCCTCGGCGGTCGCCGCTGTCATGCCGGCCTGCGTAAATGTCTCTTCACGTTACGCTTGAAGGACCACATGTTATACGAACGAGGGAACACACTAGCTGGGAGATTATTCCACAGCTTCACGGTACGGCAGAGATAAGAAGTTGAGACCTAATGCACATCTATATATTAATATGTGAAGCAAAAAAATTGTACACCTCTTTAACCTATTTCCCGTCGACGGGTGAAGTTGAAATTTGGCATAGTTAAAGTTTATATGGCGGAGAAGTGCAGAAAGCTGTTTATTTTATATAAAATGCATCAGAAGTACATTAAATTAATTAAAATATGCATTACTCACACTACTACTCGAATTTTACACAACATATACACATATGTAAATAAAAAAGACATTTTGACAGCCGTCAATAATTACGAAGCTCAAAAGAGGTTGTGAAGGAGGTTGCTATGCTCGACTATATGTATTTTTTAACTCTTACGTTCTAATCATCATTTTTCATCCTACATTCAACAATGATATTGTAAAATATAACTATTATTGTAATGTTTATTATTTTTTATGGTGAACTCACTTCAAACGATGAATTAATAAAAAAATGAGCCAAATAATACTTTGTATAATCAAGATAAGAATTTTGTTCATAAAAGTAATCCATGACTTAGACCTCCGCGGTTACAACGTTGCAATTCAACCTCAAGTGGCAACAAAAAAATCTTTGTCTTGGATTCACCATTTGATTGTATTGTGCATCCATTACTTTTCTAAACGACGATACTGGGCATATCACTATTTCTCATAATGAACAGACTACATTTAATTCAATATCACCCAGAAATACCACCCACCCATGGTGTAGTGTGAAATTAATTGAAAATTGTGTCATGGGTTGCGATAAATTTCTTTATTTTCGTAAGTTATGTTTTTTTTATAATATGAGAGCTCTACCACGTGGTTTTTGTTTCAAATTTATAATTAATTTCAATTATCATTTACACATAGATTTTTTTATGTTTATATAATTAAAGATCATGGCAAATAACTGAGTAGCCACGATGAAAAGAAGTATATACCTTTTGATAAAAGAACCCTAATAAGGTACAAACTTTAAAAAATCAATTAACTATGGTCGAATGTCGACCAATGGGCGCCCACTAGTATGATATTATTAGAGGTTCAGTTAATAGTCCGTCTATTGGTTCATTGGCCGATTGATTAATTAATTGGTTATTAATAATTAAACATACTAAATAGGAAACTTCAACAGACTTAGTGTGGTAATTTAATATTTAAATAAGAAACACGTTCGTAATTTATCTAAATGTTCTTAATTTCACTTGTGCGTGTTAGCAACGTCCACTTCCAAATAAGGAACGTTGGGTTGCGGTTTGAACTAAATTTGTTTAGAAGCATTTGTCAGAGTTATTTAGCTTAAAAACATAGTTTTTAGTGTACACAATTAGTGTAAAATTCTTGTGAATAGAATTCACTAAATATTCATACTTACTACTTATTTACTACTTAGTAGGATCGCGTGATATCGCGACGACCGCATACGGCACAACACGCAAGATCGCGTGTTCCAATTTTGGATTTTTTTTTTAATTGCTAGCCACAGCTCGCGACTATGTTCACATTATATAACGTAAGACTATGTTTTTACTTGTACTCAAAAGATTATCATGAATTTTTTTATTGCACGATATCAGTACCTTTAACAATCGATATCTTTCGTTCAGAAAAAGAATTATTGCTTCCGAGAGCTAGCTCAAATCTACATTAGCGCGTACATAGTGCCACTTGGTGATGAGTTACACAAAAATGGATAGGATGCCATAACAAAACGCATAGGTATACAAAATTATATGATGCCTGATGAAACATTGTTGGAGATTTTCGGTCTCAGTTAAAGCCATTCATATTTATGTCTATAAATATGATAAAGTTGCTTTCCATGTATCGCTGTGATTTTGGTACTGTTTTTACTTTTTTAATATATATCATATAGTAGGCAAACGAACAGGCGGGTCATCTGTTATTAAGCGATCACCGCCGTCCATAGATAATAGCAACCGCAAAGGAGTCGCAAGTGCGTTGTCAACCTGTGTATGGATGAATGAAAGGAAAGGGAGTGGGGTTAGAAGAAAGGGGCGGGGAGGGGAGATAGGTCTCCGGCTCTCTCATTGACTGAAACGCAACAATGCAAGCACTATTACTTCACGTCGGTTTTTTATGGGTCGGGTGGTACTACCCCGAACGAGCCGACCCATTCATGCTGAAACCAATAATACCTTCAACGTGACTCTACCACCTACCATATCTATCTTTACTATCTTTTAGATATTTTTTTCAGGAATCATTACATAGTATAACTCAAAGTCCTCTGCCACGTCTCTGTGTCTGTCTGTTCGCGACAAACCCAGAAACTACTGACCGGATTTTCATACTGTTTTCACCAGTTGATAAAGTGGATCATGAGGAAGGTTTAGTTATATAATTTATCAATGTTTTTTTATTATCAGGGTAGACTAACGTCAGCCGGGCCCGGTAGTAATTATATAAAGTGTAGACAACTTAATGTATTCAAATCTTAAAGAGATTTCGGGCGCTTAAATTGACTACGCTGGGTAAACCTTATGATATACATTAAAATTCTCTTCTATGGAGTTATTGATCTAAAAAAACGCCTGCAAAATATACATCTAGCTTTTTAAAGTAACTAAAGGTAAGAATTGTTATATTTTATGCTACATAATATTAAATTACTATACGTTATTTGTTATAATATAGTAATTATTTTGAGCATTGAAAGGAAATCACAACAACAGCATGATATCACTTTAATAAATATCATAGAAAATATTAGTGATTTAAAATTATGCGTTAGAAGAGATGTTTGTATGAAGATTCTTACGAGGATTTTATGACTTTCAAATGTAAATATTAGAGCAATATCAATATACCAGGTGATTTTTTAGACAGTAACAATATTACTGGAAGACACTCTGCACTCGATTCGCGTTCTATATCAATTAAAGAATAGGTGCTTGATATTTTACCTAATTGCCTAGAAAAATAGAAAAATTATACTCAATGCCCTATGCATCTTTGTTAAAGCACAGTGTCAATGACCGTCAGGTAATATCAGTTTCATTTGAAAAGGAACGTGAAAAGTCAGGAACGAAACAAAACGGTTTGTTTCCCGATTTAATACTAATTTTTTTTTGTTTTTTTTACGTGAGGAAATCCCTTATGAATACCCACCCTCCCGGGGGAGAGGGTGGGTTATGTCCGAGTTACACGGACTAAAACCCCACGGTGTACCGACAGACCGTAGTGTTGGGGCGACAAGGGATCGTTCTAGGCTATTCCCCTTAGATAGCCGCCCCAACAGTCCGCCCGGCGGATGGTAGCCACCGGGCTCCTACCTATAGAGAGGCAGCTGGGTATACACTAGCTGCCTCCCCTCGTCCGCCGGACCTGTGCAAAGGTTTATTATGTTATTTACACGTATATACTTTTAAAAGTCTTAGAACAAACTTTAACTTCGATTTTGTTGGTTGTTTGTTAGTATTTGTTTTGATATTAGTATTTTATGTGTTAAATGTAACCATGAAGTGTCATATTCTAGATTACTGCGAGTATCTAACCTTTCACCTGGTATCGCAGTGGATCAATATTTGAACGATGGTGACGTCTAAAAATGGTGCCAATCTTTATGCATTCACTAAAAACGAATGTAACTACCTATGTTTGTGAAAATATGGATCAGAAACAGTAAAGTTTATTGCTTATTTTTCTCGAAAACAGAGTTGTTTTTTCGATCTTGTGGTAGCTTTGACGTGCATAAGCGCCTACTCAGAGCCTAAATTGAATAAATTATTTTTGATTTGATTCGTGCAAAAGATGCTTTTAAATCGTTTAGACACTTATGACGTCACAAAAGCACCCACGCGGCGCCGGCACGGGTTGTTAGTTTATATATATAAAGGACCATCTGGTCACCAATTTAAATTACATGCAGTTACACCACAGACAAATCTTAAAACGGAACTTGAAACAATCTGAACAATCGTAAACCTATAACAATTCCCTAAATATATATGCCAGTGCAAAAACGACTTTACTGCCTTTTATACATGACGGTATTTTGTAATTATAAATGTATGTAATAGCATTTATATAAACAGAAATTAATATAGACTGCATTCTGTTGAATTAAGGTGTAGTTTTGATCGACGGAGTTAAAAACGCTTGAGTGAAAGTGTTTTGCGGTATTGCATAACACAGGCTTACCTCGGACGACGATGCGACTTAAGTAAAACTTAGATATCATTCGAACGCATGTACAGAAACACAGAAAAAAAACATAAAACACTTTAACCTACTTTATTCGTATTAAATCATTATTTACAAAAAACACTACATAAATAAAATGATGCCTTTTTACGCGCATCACACAAAAACTACTAGATATATTTCAAAGTGTTTTGGTTGTATTTCTTATTTATTTGGTCTTTATTCTTATATCAATAGGTAAATGTCACGTACAGCTTGTGCTTGTAATATCATTGGTCTGTATATTTAACATTTTTGATTGTGGACGTAAATTAACTAAGATAGAAATGTAGGTTATAGTCTCATACCAAAAACCAAAATTGGTAGTATCATATCTAACATGCCATTATTAAAGTTTTAAAAGAAATCAGTTACGATTTTAATAAGCGTTAGCCATTCAATCATGTGAATTTTCTTGTTATTATTTAAAATTTAATTAAAATTCCAGAAATTTTATTTTATTTTATTACTATTGCAATTCTTAGTTTATTTATTTAGGGAGGCAAAGTCTGTCTATATATTATTCTATGACTAGTAAAGAAGTAATAATTACAACAAAGCGTAACGAAAAAGTACGCTAAGCAACTATGCAAGTAAGCAACACGTATAGCAAGAAATGTAGCGCCGTGCAGTTTCAAAGGTACTGCGTACGGGAATAACTAAATGCAAGTGAAATCACGGTGCATTATTAGTGATGAATAAAATAAGCATGCAAATCTATTTTTAATATTATACAATTAGAAGTTTCATGAATAGATGTACTCTGTAATATCTATTTATTAGTAATACCTATTAAAATACATAAGTAGATCGCTAAATATTTATCAACTACGCTTATGCTATGAATTAGGCTGCTTTTGGTGTAGAAGTAGATGATAATGAAGCTATACAAAAAATATTTTTGGATTATAATTTTTTACATACAATCGTAAAAAAAAAAAAAAAAAAACATTGAATTAAATACACAGTACTCTCACTAATCCAGCACTTCAGTAGCCCGGTACGTCCATTAATCCGGCACCCTATGCTCAGTACTTTTAGCATAATGACATTATATTATCAATTGTCTAGTGGTCGAAATTCAGTATATATAGTTCTATTTTTTTTAATTTCCAAACTATAAAAGTATCAAAGCGTGTTCATAGATTTTAGATTGGTAAAGAGGCAATAATAAAAGATAATGCTTAACCTCACATATAACTTTTTATTTCTATATTATATGCATATATTATTATGCAGAAATAGAAGCATAAATTTTATACAACAGTACATATAATGTAACAACTAATGTGTCTTCCAGACGGTAGTCCAACATTTAATAACCTATGAAGATTTAAAATATAGAACCTGGGCGACTGAGCTTAGCTCGGTTCTTTAAAAAACATTTTTAAATTTAAATAAACTGTTAGGTTTGCCTCACAAAATTAACATGTTTTGCAAAAAATATATATATATACACTCGGATTCGAACAGGGGTTATATGAATTTTCGAAGCAACCAGTTTCCACCTGAGCTATTTTTGTTTTAACAACGGCCGCGAAATTTACCTTCAGATTCTAGCTATATTTTTTTATTGCCTGAAATCTCGGTTAAAAAAGTTTTTTATGAATAAAATCTAGCTAGTTCGATTTATCGTCCCCGAAACTATCTACATACAAGTTTCAAGGAAATAGCTGACGCCATTTCTGAGATCCTGATATATATATGTATATATATATAACGAGTACTATGTCACATGTTATATGGTGGTTGCAATTATTCATTCGAACAGAATATTTCTCAGTAATATAAATATAATCGTTTAAATAAAAGTTGTAATGAAATTACAAACAATTAATAACAATTTCCGTTGAAGAATAGAAAACTTGGCGTACGTGTGGCCTTTAATAATTTTATATAAACGTCAAGTTTCACAGATAATGGTTTTTCTCTCTCCCCGGTAAATAATATGAAAAAATAGACGTTAAAGTGCTGTCTAGAATTAGCAGAAATGTATAAAATAACAGTATATAATAACTTGATTTTCATTATAATAATCTTCTGTGGGAGCTTACTTTGCCCGTTATCCGACTTTTATATTAAATAACTACTATAATAATTTTGGGAATAGTAAGAATTTTTTCCTTGCCATCGACGCATTGAAATCTTATTAATAAGTGTCTCTATTCGTCTAATTTCACATTTTTTTTTTCTCGAATTAACCACGCCATGACCTGGCATGGTCTTAACAGCTTCATCGGACTACTAAGGCGAGTGCTTAAGACACTCAGCCGATTTTATTTAACAACTAGCTCAAAGGCGCACGGCACACCTAGGTTTGGGCTGTTGCCTGATACATACGATTTTCGACATACCTGAGCTAACCGAAGCTCAGCTACCTATTCATACATGTAGGTATGAGTTGTTGAAACATATATGTGTACCCTAATTTCACAACCCTTACGTCTACTGTAATACAACCAAGAGTATATATAACTAGGTCAAGACAATAGCTAATCTTTGTCTTTGTTAGCCATTCTTAGCGATCCTTAGTCTTCAAGTTAACTAACTATTATTATAAATGCAAACCAAATTTTTAATTAATGAAACCGAAGTTGCTCGTCTATAATACTTTAGTAAAACTTTTAGTATAAAGTACAGATTTTTAGTAAAAGAAAGTCGAGTCAATCATAAGGATTACCGAGGTGAAAACCGAAAATAATTGAATAACTGTTATATATTATATCATAGGATGGAAACGAACAAGTGGGTTCACCGTCCATAGAACACCAGCAGAGTCGCAAGTTGCCAGCCTATGTTGGTAGGGAAGGGAAAGGAGGATGGGGATTGAGGGAAAGGAGAGAGGGAGGTGGGTCTCCGGCGCTCTTACTGACCGAACGAAACGCAACAATGCAAGCACTGTTACTTCACGTCGGTGTTTCTGTGAGAGGGTGGTACTACCCCTGGCGAGCCGACCCATTCATGCTGAAATCAGTTATAGCTTAAGCGTGGCTCTATAACCTATAAGCGAGGCTCTATTACCTATAAGCGTGGCTCTATAAACTATAAGCGTGGGTCTATAACCTATAAGCGTGGCTCTATAATCTATAAACGTGGCTCTACAATCTACATAAAAAAATAATTATAGTGTGAATTATTTAATATAATTTGTAAATTGAAGTTATTAATATTAGTCTGGTTAAAAACAAGATAGGCTGCATAAATTAAATATAAAATATCAATTTTACATGTACACAGGTCGCTAGTATGGCGTAAGCGTAATACATAACGAGCATGTCGATGTCATCGGTGACGCGAACCGATACGGTTTATCCCCTATCAGAAATCGCTCAACGCTAATAATAAAGTTTCATAAATGTCAATGATAAAAACAGAATATTCATGCACTGCAATCGAATTTCAACCCGTTGCAATAAATTATTAAAATTTTTCATTAATTTAATTTCCCACGTGTAATGCCTAATCTCGATTTGTCAATTACGTGATCATTACATCAATGTCCCCGACTATTTTAAATAACGTCACAAACCGTATACTGACCTGAATTACACTTTAAACAATTGGACGCGCCATTGAGACCTCTGTTTTGGACTGGCATTATGAAATATTCATAGAAAGCAGTGGATGAACTGTGTCAAGGACATCTTTGTTTAGCAAACGCTTGGACAGTAGACCATTGATCTAATTGCACCATAAGATATAACTATGGGACATTATTACTTGCTAGATGATGTTCGTGACTTTGTTTGCATGAAAATGGTTTTTGTTTTATGGTAGTTAGATTAATTATGGGATATCTTTTACTTTATTGATGGAAAACATTTATAGGTGGAGAGTTATTAATCTAATTATTGGCGTAGCGACGCAAAACACAAACTTTGCACTATTAACGAAATACTCATACAAACATTTTGTAGGCTACTCGTTCTACTAGAGATACGCGGCACGCGTCGTCGACCTTTGATAAATGCCGCCAAACACTGCCTGCACTTAGTTGAACTTTTGTATTTTGTATTTATTAAAAATGAATACTTATGTAAAAAAAAATAGTCATTATTTTATGTAACGAATTTGTAATGCTTTATCGATTCATTATGCGATAACTGATTTATGTCATTATCTGTTCTTTTAGGCATATACTTTATACAAAACTATTTCGATGTTTCACATCTGCCAGGTATCCCGTGACGGCTTCTTTTTTTTTAATTGTTTGAATACTAACCCTCATATAGATTTTATGTTACCTTTGTTAAATTCGATATTTGTAGAATAATTTTCCATAGTTTAGAATACATTCTGAGATATTACAAAAAATCCTAAGAAAATTCTAAGAAAGGAACCATCATTTTATTGTTAAATTGAAGTCATCACAACACACTTATTGTTATATTACCTACTTCATTATGTCAGTAATGATCATCAAAACAGAGCATTGATTGCCAAAGTAAATAAAATAAGAACATAACTTTCCCACCGAGAGTGCGAGCAGTATTATAAAAAATACCCATTACGTATGTATGACAGAGGCAAATTCGTAATCATGACTTACCAAAATAAAAAAAATGCTTAGTAAACATTTTAAAAATGGAAATACGAGCGTCCATATTTACCTGAATACGTCGGGCCAGTCGAGTTGCGGTCGCGGTTGCGTGCGTGCCCTTGTAGCGTAATGCGCGCACACACGTTCAAACACGCACGCTTTGGCACCAAACTCCCCTACTATGTACTTTTCAACTTCAACAACATCGAACGGCTCAGCCGGTTCTCCTAGGAGTTCACGACGATTACGAGAACGATATGTAGCTGTAAAATACAAAATTATTTAATTAAATAATCATAAGCAACTGGACGACCGAGCTTAGCTCGTTTTAAAAAAAAAAAAACATTTTTAAATTAAAATTAGCATATTTTACAAAACAAAAATTTTGAAAAAAAGATATCGCTTTTGCTGTCAATCGGATTCGAACTGGGGTAAGACGGATTTTCCATCGGACCCATTTTTGTTATAGCAGCGGCGGCGAAATTATTGCCTGAGAACTCAGATAAAAAAATCTATGAATGTAATCTAGTTAGATCGATTTATCGTCCTCGAAACCACCTACATACTAAGTTTCACAGAAATCGGTGATGCAGTTCCGAGATCCTGAATATATAACAATATAAAAATATACAAGAATTGCTCGTTTAAAGGTATTCGATAAGAAAAAAAAAATACCCAAGAGCTAATTTAAATTTATATTGTCGCTAGCGAGGACATGATATCGCTAATACTAATAATAATAATGATACTAATATTATAAGCAGTCTCTTGCCAGTTTTTCTCAAATACAAACGAACTAATTACTTGTAGCGTTGTGATCAATAATTACATATATATAAATACAACACTTATGGTATAGTTACTCAAATTCTCACAGCAAAATATCTTAATATAATAAATTTAATTATTAAGCGACTTACAAGATATTTGGTGAATATATGAAAAATCAGAATAATATATTTACTGCCTTTTAAATGAAAATAGCTAATAATCTTGGTATAAACACAAAAATATTTGTGAAAACGTTATATTCAAGAAATTGCAGCAATAGTAGTCGTCGGTATAAGGCTAAGAAACTGATTGCAACCTTCTGTATTTTAAATTTATTTTTTGCTATTTTTTTCTTTGGAGGCATGTTCTTTTTGAACAAACCTTGGATAAAAATAAACAGAAAGAAAAAAAAATGCAACAGGATAGGGACAAACTCAGAATTAAGTCACAGCCAAAGACGGTATTCTCAATTTTACTAAAACTGAAAATAAAGAATGTGAATATAATATTATAAGGTAAATACTGAACAAAGTAATCAAATAGAATATATTCTGCGTAAATCAGTAATTATGATTTACGTTCAGCTATTGAACAAATCGCACTCGTTCGTATCCAGTCCAATACATTAACGCGACAGGCTGATGCATAGCGCCAATGATTAATACGTTGCAGACATTAATTATGCACCAAACGAGAATGTTAAATAACCACGGTTATATTCCAACTCTATAATATGACAACAGTTACGCAAACTTGGCATACATTAACAACAGACATTGCTTAACAATTTTATACTAAGAAATTCAAGCGTAAAAACTGTATTATGTTGCTTTCAAGAATACTAAATCTTGAGTCCCATGTCGAATAATATTTTTGTCTCTCAAGAACAGTGCTGTGTTCTCAATGATATTACAATACTATTGTGTATTCCTGTATGCAAAGTAATCTACTCCCAAAAATATATGCAAAATTCCATGAATATGATCTGTTAAGTAGTTCTCTTAAGATCTTAGATTTGATTCTAGATCTCTTGGATCTGTTTATGTCCGTGTGAATTTTTAAATAAACTCACTGATGTTGTTTCTTCTATATTTGTAGAAACAAACAAACTCATTATCGCATATATTGTAATAAATCAGCATCTTGAGTTGATTTTATTATTTTACATTATTCATTCTCTCTAGGTGGTAGAGTCACGCTGAAGCTATTACTGGTTTCAGCATGAATGTGTCGTCTCGCCCGTGGTAATACCATCCAATCCACAGAAAACTGACGTGAAGTAACAACGCTTGCATTGTTGCGTTTCGTTCAGTAAGTGAGAGCGCCGGAGACCCACCTCCTCATTCCTCTCCCCTCTCTTCTCCCCTTACCCCCCTTCTCTATTTCTCTAAACACAGACTGGCAACGCACTTGCAACTCCCCTGTTCTTGCTAGTGTCTATGGATGGCGGTGATCACTTAACATCAAGTGACATACCTGTCCGTTTGCCTGCTAAATGATATAAATAAAATCATATCTATCACATTCGAATCTCACAAAATTCATATACAACAAATCCAATAATTCATGTTTTATTTACAAATGTTTCAAAAATGTATTAAGCCTGAATATTTCATTTTGAAGACATACGGAGATATTTTTCTTGATGATACATAACACATAAAAGATAAAGTAAAAAAAAAAAAAACAAAGACCCAAACCACATTCCTGATTTGCCACATAGTAAATTGAAGCACTATGTCAAGCTGGTTTTAATGTTTAAAAGCTTATTATATGGTGAATCAATACGTGAAAGATGGGGACATCAGGAAATGACGACCTTCTGTGCATCCGCCAAAAAAGAATGTAATTCGCAATCTCTATAACTATGCATATATGTATTTGAAATGTGTGTATGTAATATGTATGATGGACAGATAAACTAAATGAACTTTCTTGCAGGTTCTTCTTGATGACTGCGTTGGTTTCTAAACCGGTGATAGTTTTGACGTTCATAAGAGCCTTTTTAGGGCCTAAATTCAATAATGGATTTTGATTTTTGAAACACTAAAAATATACCGCCTACTATCCATACAATAAACCAGGATTACAATGAGGAAGACACTATTCAGGATATTTCGATATATCCATGCAAATTGCCTCATTGAATTATTTATGGAAATTTATCCTAACCAAAACACGCCAGTTACAGAATACATTTGAATAGTAATGATATGGGTAATTAATATTAAAATTAATGAAGCATAATGCAATAAAGCAGACTTCATACCGATATTTTGAGAGAATTCCCATTTAAAGTTAATAATTTTTAGATTCCAGTCATTGACATAAAAAAACCCAAGACACACAGTCTCGAATAAAAGAAGCGCTCAAATCGTTCCGCAAATACGCAAATACTCTCCAATGGCGATAAACTAATTATTTAGCAAATTTGACCTTACCTGAATGATTTAGAGTTGTTTTTACGAGGACAGAAAAGACGCGAAACTTTTTGAAATGTGTGCATAATCCAAAATTATGCACTCATTTTTGTGTGACGACTGCGAGACGTTAAGTGTGCATCTTGAGGTTTTTGTATATTTATGATTCCCGTATATATAGGTATTAATTTTATCAAGGCTTAGGATTCCGTAAGAGTAAAGGCTGGGATATAGTATATTCTATGGCTGAGAAACAACTTACGCTATGAAAATAATTACATGAATCTTGTTAATGAAATCTGACAAATGAATTTTTCTCCTGTGACGTATATTTTTTCAGCTATTGCAGCCTACGAGTTATAAAGTTGTTTCCTAATCTGTGTTGAATGAGACTAGATGATCAGGAGTTTCATTTCCGTGGTAATATTACATTACTTCTAAATTTCCATCATAAACCTGATCAACTTTCTTGCCGGTTCTTCTCGGTGACTAGGTTTCTTCCGATTCACTGGTAGTTTTGACTTTATAAACTTCTATGTAGGTCCAAAATTGAACAAATTATTATGGATCTTATTTTTCGTTATTTAATCAGCGAACATAATACCACAATGACCCGTTGATTACAATAACTAATCAATACTTAAGGAGTGATAGCAAATTTGGGCAAAATAAGGTATTTATTATGTTTTACTGAGACTAGGGCACACAATGCTTTGCGATAATTTTCGTACATGTCCATTCGATCTTTTGAGCTTGATGCAAAAGGAGTCTACAATCAATTGTTCGATACTTTTGTGAAGCATGTAAATGCTAATCTCGAAACATTCAACGGACTTTGATTACGACTCTCTTACATGCATCTAAATCTTTTTGAAATAACCACGACTTTCACTCTGACTTGTATATAGCTATATCAGGACTAACAAATCTTGATGAATTAACATTACGCTCATGTAACACGTCAAAGGAGTGAGTACTGAATCGTATCCAATTGCGATCAGCCCTCTCTCCGTTTCTTTTACCAATTCCAAATGAACCTTTCGCGAAAACAAAAAGTTTAGAAAAAAAATATGTTTTACTTTTTGCCTTAGTCATTAACAGTCTATTAGAGTTTTGGGATGCAAATGTGAAGTATAATACCAAATTTTTCATATTGCCTTTCGATGTAGTTTCTCATTTGGGTAAATTTGGGTAATCAAAGCTATTAATTGAACAGTTTTTCGATGATAAATCGTAGTCCGGTAAAGTTGTTAAGACCTTGCTAGATAAATAGCGTAGTCATATCGAAAAAAAAATCCGTAATAAATTGAAATAATTACAAAATTAACTTATCCTTGTGGTTCATTGAATACTAAGATGGATGCTACTTTGCACTTCCACCTGGAACTGATTGACCACTACTACGTCTAACTACAACAAAAAGAAAATCGATTAATTAATAAACATATATTTTGTATATATTAATTATATCTTGTATAATTAATATAAATATAATAATTATCAATAAACAAATTTAAAAAATGTAGATTGACATGTAATCTCGGCAATCGATTACACGTGTTTCGTTCCGTCACGGAGCATCATCTGATCGATGTTGACTCTTCCGTTGCGAACGGGCGAGTTGCGAGCGAAATTTTTCTTTTTGTTGTAGTTAGACGTAGTAGTGGTCAATCAGTTTCAGGTGGAAGTACAAAGTAGCATCCACCTTAGTATTCAATGATGGATTTCCGCAAAACAACGCCTTCTTCAATCAAATATCTTGTGGTTCATCTTATAATAATGCTCACTTGGCCAATTTGGCGACTTGGGTTTTAATATCTAAAGGCTAATAATAGGGTGGATCAATAAGTGAACAATTGTAATGTGTGGAAATAAATAGAGAGGGGCTCTAAACATCCACTAATAACCAATGTTACTATTTATGTTTTGTAGAAATATATAACATGAAGAGATAAACCAGATCGAGTTTCTTGCCGGTTCTTCTCGATGACTGGGTTGTTTTCCGAACCGGTGGTAGCTTTGACGTTCATAAGCGCCTGCTCAGGGCCTAAATTGAATAAAGGATATTTTGATTTACGACCTTTAAGTAGAAAATTTATCGCCAAGGACTTTCGTGTACCTAAGTCACTTAAGTGTATTCCCATAACTGCGGTCAAGAGCCAACTCCACTGTCGATTCTTAATCTTAGGACACATTGTCATTTAATGCCGATTGTGATTGTGATCAAAGGCTTATAACACACACAAACTCTTAGAATGACCACTAGTTGATCAGAGAGACAATTGCGTTACGTTATTGACTTCCTGTATGTAATATTTTGCAAATCAAATATGTATAATGTAATAACAATATTACACTCATCGCGATTTGGTAGTGGTCTACCACTACCAAATCCACCACCTAACCACTATGGCTCTAGCCAAGTTGAAGCTATTATTGTTTTCAGCACGAATGGGTTGGCTCGTCCGGGGAAGCACCACCCACTCACAGAAAATCGACGTGAAGTAACAGTGCTTGTATTGTTGCGTTTCGTTCGGTCAGTGAGAGAGCCGGAGACCCACCTACCTTCCCCTTCCCCTTCCTCAATCCCTTCCTGCCCCTCCCCCACCCTCCTCCCAAATACAGGTTGGCAACGCACTTGCGACCCCCCTGATGTTACAAGCATCTATGGACGGTAGTGATCACTTAACATCAGGTGACCCATATGTTCGTTTGCCTCCGATGATATATAAAAAAAGATTTAATGGATCGTAAATTTAATACATTCTGTATTCAATAAAGTTCATATAAATCAAGTCTCTCTCTGTCATAAAACTATGAAATATACACTCTTATAATTTGTAATGATCTATACGAATATTATAAAGAGGTAAAGTTTGTTACGTTGTGGGGGATATTCCTATGAACTACTGGTCCGATTTGAAAACTTCTTTCAGTGTTGTATAGCTCATTAATCGAGGAAGGTTATATCTTCACGAATAGGAGCGAGTACCAATGAAGTATGTTTCAAAATCGTTTGTTCTTTCCTCTTGAGAGCTTCCGCTGCGTGTTAACGTTAACCCAAAGTAACTATTCCACGCGGACGAAGTCGCGGGCAGAGGCTAGTATTATATATATAGCTATTCGAAAGTGTATATTAGGAAAACAATAGCGTTTAATTAGAAATTGAGGCCTATTAAACAAATTACCCACTTTGTTTTTAACACAAACTATACTTTGTATGAGTATCCTTATATGGTAAAGGAAACGAGTCCCCAGAGTAATATAATAGAAAATTACGTGTATGTTCTGTATAAACCGACGTATTTCGTGAACGACCGTGTTGTTCGTACAATACGCTTTATAATACACTAGTTTTTGCTCGCGACTTCACTTCTTACGCTCGAGAACTTTACATTTTTCAAGAAAAAACTACGCTATATCCTCTGACAACTGACTGTGAACAGAAGAGTGATAATAAAACATACTCATATTGACATATATAATATTAATAAGTGGAGTTTTCGGTAGGATCTTAGTCTTTCATTCAGGGGCTTTTATATTTCAATCATAGTCTTATGTTATTTGACTGTATATTTTGTACAATTGGTGGCATTTTACGTAACATAGTTCGATTATTGTGCGTAAGTAAAGTGGATGGGAAATAATACCACGGAGCGTGAATTCTGAGATGCCACGGAAACTCCCAGGAAAGATCTAAGAGGTCACCATCTCGATAGAACATCAAAATTTCTCGTAAGGTTCTTATAATATTACTAGCCTCTGCCCGCGACTTCGTCCGCGTGGGATACGTGGGGTAGTTACTTTGGGCTAATGTTAACAGGCAGCGGAAGCTCTCAAAAGGAAAAACCCCAATTTCGAAACATTCTTCAGTGGTGCTCTACTCATATTGCTCTTGGCGTGACCATATATAACCTTCCTCGATAAATGAGCTATGTACACTGAAAGAATTTTTGAAATCGGACCAGTAGTAGTTCCTGAGACTACCCCCTACAACGTCACAAACTCACAAACTTTACCTCTTAATAATATTACTATGGATTACCTATACGACAATATATCACTACTATTGTAGGAGATATACTGGGAGACAGATTGACAAAAATAAAATTAAACAAATTAAAATTATTAGTAAGTAAGTAAGTAAGGATAGTCGTTTATAAAATAGGTTATGATAAACATACCATATTTATCTTTAAATAGTCTTTACTTAATACTAAGTAATTGCTTAAAAATATTACTTGATACTAAGCGACTTACTAAGCTTATACCACAGGCAAGTACAACACACATCTTCAACTTTAAGGTTGTATCTAACCTAATACGAATCTATGTTGTTCAACGCGACGTCCTTACACATTATCACCAAGCTATTATGCCTTTTAAATATATTAAAAAGCAATATGCATTATAATATTAATTTATTTTGATTACACACAAATTTTGTTATAAGAATAATTAAAATTGTATTAGAAAAAAATATGTAAGAAAATTAAAAAAAAAAAAAAAAACAAACCTGGACTCAGTGAATACGAAAGCTTCTTTAAAAAGTTGGTCAATTTAACACTGCCTACGATAAATGGAAACCCAACTAATTGCACTGGTAATTCGAATGGGGCGTCCTGACTTCTCACATCCGAATATAGATGCGAAAAAAGTACGAAGAATGCGAAAACGGATATACTTATCCTATACATTGTCGCGTCTTTGACGTCAAGCGCACAGATAAAAATTAAAGCTATGATTATTCGAATATTATTCTTTTCGCAGCGAATAAATTTCCTATATATTGTTTACATAATACGTTGATGTATGAATTATGCAACAAAAAGTAACAAAAATATTAATTCCCGCTTAAAACCGTACGAAAGTTTCGTAACCATTTTTTTAAATTCGCGCGCTTGTTTTAATATTATTCGAGTGTGTTCGAAAGATCAACTAACTCGTCGAGCGACTAAGATTGTACTGCAAAAACTTGTACGTGACGAGAAACGCAATGCCTTCCCCGTCCAGCGCGGTAAATGCTGCAACAGTATCACACTTGTCCATTAGTAGGTCAGTTTAAATTCTTATGTCATACTTGATGACCGAAGAAATACTTCGCATATATTTCTTTAGTTTGTTCTTTTTAATCGGAGCGCGATTTCGTTTCATTTAATAAGTTTATTATTAAAGAGGATTTATGAAAAATTAATTGCTACAAAAAATTATAAAGAGATACAAAATCATATAACTCCGGTTGTAATTTACGACACTTGTAAATACACGCAAGGTAAGTAAGTAGTGCTGTTGTCGTGATTACTTTTTTTAAATAATATGACCAAAAGTTTTATGTATTAAATCTGTCACCTAAAATATGAAATTCGAAATATTCAGCATTTTAGCACCACTCGATGTATTTGAAATGAATACATTTTTTATTTCGGTAATTTATAATAATCTGTGTTAAGGCGTTTGTCAACTGAGTCTATTACTTGAATAGGTATTTAAAGTGAGCTTTATGTGAAATAGGCCTACGGAACAAATAACGAAATTAAAAAACTATATATACAAGGGTATTATTTTTTTTATATTAATGTTATGATATCTTGAATAAAATAAAAAATTAAATATTTTCCAATCGGAAATAATTCAGTTAAAATTACAAACAATCAATTCACCTGGATTCAGGGCGTAGGATAACTTTTTCACAAAAGTTGTCAACCTCACTGCCATAATGATGAAGGGGAAACCGACTAGCTGAACCGGGAGCTCGAATGATGTCTCTTGACCCGACCCTTCCATTAAACATTGGAACAACAGGACCGACAGCAAAGTCAAAACGTAACACACTTTTATTAGTTCCATTTTTAAACTATATTTTTGATAGGTGTAATATTTTTGTGGGCAATGACAATTACATAAAACAGCCAACACCACGAAGGTCAAGAAGGTAAATACTTGTTATTTAATTTAATTTTTTCTCTTAATCGTTCCAATTTTAAAATAGCACACGGAAACTTAATTATAGTATCGCACAACGACCTTTGCTTGGTATCGACGAGTAACTGATCATGTCCAGGCGTTTAAAACTACTAGAGGTTTGTATTTCGTAACTCTATTATAGAATAATCATTAGTTCACATTACTAATTCACCACAGAGGTTGCATCAATGGTCCTGACAGGTTTCGCGCTAATGTTACAACGTTGTTTCAAAATCATTCCATTGCGGGAAATACCACAATCTATGCTTATATTCTACTAGCTAGCCGCTCCGTTTTTGCACGGGTGTATTAACGAAAAAAAAAATAGGAACATATATTCCCTTTGCAATACGACTATGTGATGAAATAAAAATGCAAATGAACAAGTCAACCTCAATTTTATCAATATTTTTGAAGATATCTCTATTGTCATCTATCTCACTCACACACTATTTACACTTAAATATTATAAGCAGCATTTTTCACGTCTCCGTATGATTTTTGAAACATATTCTTTTATACAAAACTTGTTCTAACAATTATTAAAAAAAAATAACACAGTCTTTTATTTATTGCAATGAACTCTATGGTATATATATGTTGTTTCTTTACGTATTAATGTTGTTTTCATTTGTATCTAAATTGTAGTATTAGCATCCGGATAGGTCTCTCGACATTTGAAATTTAAAAAACACAACAAAAAGTAATTAGTATACATTCGAAAACTTATATTGATTTTAAACAATTAAAGAAAAACTATCTGCAAATCGCTTCTACTGAGTAGTGATTCTGAATATATACACAACGAATTGTAATTGACAATTACTCTTAGATCACTAGAAACTAAAAATCGAAAGTGTTTCTTGAAGCACGCATGCATCCATCACAACAGATGCGCAATATGCACGGTGTGTCACTAAGATCGACAGTGAACCCAGTATAGAACTTCCTAAGTACTTACCCCACCAGACACATCTAAGATAATAACCTTAGTCATTATGCGGTTGATAATGTAATCTTATAGTGAAGCACATTACTGCAAACGACTTTAATATAGCAATCTATTATACTCCAGACCTGGATTCCTAAAGTGGTCTATATCTACCATCGGTGGTCTATGAGAACTAGAAAAGGGGTCGATGTTAGCAAAAAAAAAAACTCGGGGTCCGTGTAAGTAAATTCAACAATAATCTTATTCAAGCAGGTCGTAGATTTAATTATGACTTTTGTTTAATGAAATTAATGAAACAGTATATATATGTTAACATATTGTCAGGTAGTAGATTTTATTATCAGTTTCGATTAATGAAATCAATGAAACAATATATGTATGTAGACATACTGTTACGTCGTAGATTTAATTATGACTTTCGATTAATGAAATTATTGAAATAGTATATATATGTACACATACTATCTCCTTAAATAATTATTCTAAATAATATGAGGACATATTTATTAAAATAAATGGTGAAGACTTATCAAAACATATTTAAAGTTGAGGTATTGGCAAAAAGTCAGGTTTACAAATAACCGAAATAAGCTAGCAAAATAGCGACAACCGTTAGGTTCTCTCCAACCTTCATTATGCGTGTGCTAGTGTTGTTGAATGGGTTAACCAACACGGTTTCTCAGGGCTATGACATTGGGCTCTTCAAAGTCGGCAACGTCCTTGGCGTTGCAGTTGTCCATAAGCGACGGTAACCATTTACCATCAGATGGCCGTCTGTATGTTTGTTGCCTTTTGGCATTAAACAACAAAAGTTTGGGGACCTATGCTCTATACAAAAATTATGCTAATTATTTCATTTCTTCGGGTTAGTAGCCGCCGACGCCTATTTACGCATGAATACAATAAAATAGGCTATAACAATCTGCGAATTAGACTTTTTATGGTAAGTTGTTTCTTATAAAAATTCTAAGCGCAGTTTCACAACAATAGTAGAGAATTATTTATACTTTTCCAGATTACTGTCATCTTTACATGTATCTTCTATTACATATTTTATTCTTCGTATTTTGTGTATACATATATACATAAGGGGAAAATATAGAAATTAAAATTTGTATAAGATTTTCGAGAGTTACCCAAGTTTAACCAAGGGGCTGTTTCCGAATTCTCGAGTGACAAAAGGGTGCTCAGGTAAGCACGCCATTACGGTCCGTGATGCCGAGAGCCTTGTTATTCCCGGATTACAACGTGTTTACCAACCTAAAATGAAAGTGAAAGATTCCTACTCACCTACATACAAGGCGTAATAGACACGTTCATAGATATAATAGATTGAATCTATGGATAAGATGATTTTGCACTGTCATTGGTTAAAATAACATTATACAATTTTCAACTTATAGAAAACGGAATGTTGAAATTTCGAAACAAGCTGATAAGTAGGCGTTACATAAAATTAATTAATAAATGATGCTTGTAGAGAATTTTAAATCTATCCAGATATCTAAACTATTTCAGTTCGATAAGGAAAAAAATAAAACCCTTCCACTTTCATGTGTAAGCATGTGTGCGTGCAAATGTGTGGGGGTGATATGTGATACTCTATCGTGCGAGCAGTAAACCTAAAGGCTCCACGCCGAGGGATCGAACCTAGGTTTGAGCCGCTGTCAAGGGTAGTCGCGGAAGTTATTAATAAGAAACACGTATACACAAGGGGATTTCTAATCGGAATGGTGATTAAATATATTTAACTTCTTAAAGAACGAATATACAAACATACTATCTCATCTGTTTTATTACATAAGACAAACATCTTTGTAAAATTTAATGCTTCTAGACCCACTTCTTTGTGCAAATTAGTTTTAAGAATTTTATTTGTTAAATATGACCTGTCTAGGTCTAGGTCTGTGTCAACGGATTTCCATATAACTACACATCATCATTGTGATAAAACGTGAGGAAATGTCTGGACACAATACTTAAGTACTCTTCAAGATGAACTACAAAACTTTTTTCATATCTAGTAGGTTTGAGAGTTTGACCACAATATCATTGGACATTATGACCTAAGTCATAGTACGTTAAGTCTATAGGGAGCAGATCTTAAGTATAACTACCAGAAAACACCTATAGGCACAATTAGCCACGTGGATCTTAAAAACAACCTACACTATTCAAAGTTCTCATAAATATGTTTCCCTTCACGGTTAGTATATGCTCATGGTTTGATTCTTATTGATATATGATCGAGACGGTATCCGAACACCTTGTTATTGTAATACATAGTTCTTTACTTATCTTTCTCTTCATATACTTTATTAGTTTTTATTTTTTCATTTAATTAAGTTATTTGTTCTAACATATTCTACTTTTAAACACCTATAGTTAAGATTGTACT
Organism: Antheraea mylitta; assembly: GCA_014332785.1. Taxonomy (NCBI): domain Eukaryota; kingdom Metazoa; phylum Arthropoda; class Insecta; order Lepidoptera; family Saturniidae; genus Antheraea; species Antheraea mylitta. The sequence goes on from JACEII010000023.1 coordinate 4,682,111, forward strand.
TGTATATGGTATATCTATATTTCTATACTAATATTATATAGAGGTAAAGTTTGTGAATTTGTGCCATTGTACGGGATAATCTCAGGAACTACTGGTCCGATTTGTAAAATCCTTTCATTGTTATATAGCTCATTTATCGAGGAATGTTATAGCTTATATTATATTATAAAGATGATGTATCAATATCGCATTTTTCCCCTATGCATGTTAGCGTTAGCCGAAAGTAACTATTCCACGCGGAGAAAGTCACGGGAGAGACTACTTTTTTATAAATGCATATATTAGACTATCCTAGTGTAAATCTTGTTGATGCATCAAATAAATAAATAAATTAATTAACTAAATAATCTACAGAGTGATAAATATCTTTTTTTAAAGTATGTCCAAGGTAAATGTGTTGTTTTTTTACGACTTATTTTTTTTAATGTATTCAGATTTTTAAACAACATTTTGTATATATTCATATAATAATAAAGCCACTATTTATAATCCAAATTTTAACCTTGGATTTTCGATGTAGCTACTAGATATATAGTATATACAAGTGATTTTATGTAAATGATTATAGATGATCTAAACTTGTGTGAACAATTTTCAATGTTTCAATGTTTCAATTTTATATATTTTTATTTTTGCGTGAGTATACGTATTAATTCTTGTGCAAATGAAAATGTTAAATCAAAAGATAAACATAGTGCGCGCATTACGCAAAAACTACTGGATAGATTAAAGACAATTTTTTTAGTTTCATCTCTTGGATTATTGATTCATATCTAAGATCACGATATCTTTATTCTTATACAATATGATTTCGATAGACACTTACGTTGAATTTTTTTTTATAGAATCACGACAAAGTGACTGCACTAAGCCTGATGTTAAGCATAGTACAATCCAAAAACATCGGCAACCACCGAGACACAGATTATCCATCGCCGGTCGCCGCTGTCATGCCGGCCATAATGACGAAAGTCGCCCGGTACTGGATATGCACAGGCTGATCCCGAAACGCGACGCGCAGAAGCGAGTCACTATGACAGGCTTTTTCGCCATATGAGTGATAGTGAAATGGACAAACGGTGTTATGCGAAATGAATAACTTTGTTTACAAAGAAATTTTATGAGCAAATTATATTTTTGCTATGATTTTTTAGGTTAGGATAATTTTCAACCCAGACGAAGTTACGTGTAGTGTATCAGGTAGTCAATAAATAGGGACATATAACTGAAGTACTTTTAAGTTTGAATTATTTCACAATCAGAAAATGAAATGAGTATTTACGTATATTATTTTTACTTTTTAAATATTAGTAGGTAAAATATATCCTTATAGTTAACATACCGTTAAGTTATATACAGTAGAATTCAGTTCAAGTTTCAGACGGAGTTTTATAAAGTAACTTTTATTTATGAGATTTCTTTATTATAATAGTATAATTGTTTTGATAAATCTAAATAAAACTTAAGTAGGTTATCAGTATAAGATGCATGTATGGTATTCGTTCCTCCGCGTCCACCGCGTTTAATATAGGTTCGAATTCCACTTTTTTTTTTTCGAACTGACTACGCTGTTGACCTAGCAAGGTCTTAACAGCTTCACCGGACTACTAAGGCGAGTGTTAAGGCAATCAGCCGATTTTATTTGGGCAATTAGCTCAAGGATGCACTGCAGACCTCGGCTTGGGCTGTTGCCTGATATATTAAATTCGCAACATATCTGAGCTAACCTAGCTATGCTAACTATTCATACATATATGAGTTATCGAAACATATATGTGTACCAAGCATACATACCTCGACAACTCTTATATATATTTCGTATCGGATAATTTTCTAAACTATTTCAGTTTGATAAGGGAAAAAATAAAACCTTTCCACTTTTATGTGTAAGCGCGTATGCGTACACGTGTGTGAAGGCGATATGTGTGATGTAAGATTCAGTGTCACTGTATCGCGTGAGCAACGCATTCAAGTATTCCATGCCGAGGGAACGGACCTATTCAATCCCACATTAGATATAATATAATTACTTATATTACTCACACATTATTGTTCCAAGCTTGAGTATATTTCAAGTTAATTGTATATTTGCAAAGTCTTGCTAAGTCTTGGGATCATACACAAATTGTCACTTAATTAGTAGTAAAACCACCGACAGAAAACGATATGTTTTCTTGAAAGAAAATATTCAGTAGAACGTTTTAACTCAATGTAAGTACATTATAATTTGTATAACATTCAATGGCATGACTAAAGTGCCTGTCGCATGACCAACCGCAATTGTGTCGTAAAATAATATTGGTAACTTTTCTATTGACCTCAAAAACTTAAAATAGTTTTATTATTCTTACGATGTTATTATTAAAATAGTTTCTGTACTCCCTTTTATAGCCTACAGCCTAAGTAATAATAGTATTGTGTGATTTTCATTGATTACTATTAATTACTACAGACCTTAATTAGCATTATTTTAAACTAGCTTTCGCTCGTCACAATGTAACTTTGACCTAGATAGAGAATATTGCTTTTGTCTGGATAAAAGCTACCCTATGTTCTTTCCTACCAGGTGACTGTTTAAACAGTAGCAATATTTATGTAGGGCACTCTGCACTCGGTGCTCGTTCTAAATCAATTAAAAAAAGGTGCTTACTATTTGACCTAATTATCTAGAAAAATAAAAAATATATACGCAATCCTCTACGCGTCTATATTAAAACAGTGTCAATGACCGTCGGATGATTTCACTTTCATTTGAAAGGAAACGTGGGAACGTCAGGAACATAAGGTTTCTACATGGTAGAGCCAAGATGTAGCTACTACTGGTTTCACCATGAATGGGTCGGTTTGTCCGGGGTGGTACCACCTTCACACAAAAAACCGACGTGAAGTAACATTGCTTGCATTGTTGCGTTCCGTTCGGTTAGTGAGAGCGCTGGAGGTTCACCTCTTTCCGTCTTCCTACACTCCCTTCCCCTTCCCCGTCCTCTTTTCCCCACCAACACAGGCTGACAACGCACTTGTGACACCACTGCTGTTACTGGTGTATATGGACGGTGTTGTTCACTTAACATCAGGTTACCCACCTGTTCATTTGTCTTCTATAATATAAAAAAGTTAAGTAGTTTTATACATAAAAAAGTTACAAACAAACTCACATTCGCATTTACAGACTTAGTTAGAATTAGGGTTTTGTTAGGTTACAGGTTCTGACACGCACATTGTGTCTGGCTCTAGGACTGCGGTCCTTCGAGATTGGTTAGAAGTTAATTGGTACTATAGGTGATGACTTAATATAAAATGGAATGTATAACTGCTTGTAACTTTATCGCTTTAAAAAATATGGTTTATCAGCATCTTGTCTAAATACACAATTGAAGTGCAAACTTCTTTGGCCGCGTTAAGCCATTTAAAAAGAAATGATTTGGTAAAGCAAAATGTGGGTTCGCGTCACCGATGATCCCGACATGCTCGTGACTTTTTTTT